>APFE030867094.1:116051-126926 GCA_000404065.3 Pinus taeda
CATCTCATGGGCATTTCTCTTTCCTCTCACATGAGGAATGCAATGGTCTTTGATTTCGTCTAGAATCAGTCTCTTACCCTTGTTGTTCTTTTTATTATAATCAGCCAACTGAGTAGCATCAGTAGGTACAACAACAGGGTTTTGTGTGGTATGCACCATAATGTCCCAAACTTCTGCCTCCTCAAAGATACTCTGCATTCTCTCCTTCCAAACGTTGTAATTGTTATGCCTATCCAACCTATCCTCCACCCTCAATCCCAATGACATCATGTTGTCCTAAAACTGAAAAATAACACTGCTGTAGTAAAGATAAAACTGTTGTTTGTGAAAAATCAGCTTGCTGGAATTTTCTGAGTGAAAAATCAGCAGGCTGTAATTTTCCTCCTTGCTGTCCCAACTGCACTTTAGCACTGAAGCTCTAATACCATGTAGAAATTTCTCATTTCCCACCCCGGTTTTCAGTTTCACCTTATTTCTCCCATATAGTTAAATGCCCTTTCCCATTACATACATTCAACAACTGAAACTTTTTTTTTTTGCTGAAAACACAAATTCTAGAAATTTTACAGAATGCTGAAAAATGCAGAAATAAAAAAATCAGCAGGTACAAACAGTGATTTAACACATTTGAACACTGATTTTTGGTCAATGTGACCCTGGAAAAACCCCCTACAACTCTTGGGGAAAACCAGTTCGAGAGCTCTTCTTTATTTCTGAAAATGCCTTTTTTACAGTGAGAAATATTCAGAAAAAAATTAGCAAGCAAATTTACAACTTATCTCTTTTCCCGTGCCTCACAGCAAACTAGAAATTACAGCAAACAGGACAACAATAAAATGTTGTACGGCCTCCTCGATTTTCGTGCCCACTTTCAGCATTAAATGCTGGTGTAGGGCCTGCATTAAATGCGCTGTACGGACCTCGATTTGCATGTAGAAAACAACAAACTTCTCTTCGATTTCTATGCAAACCATTCCTCAATTTCTGTGCAAACCAACTATACGGATTTCTAGAAAATCGCGCCAAAATCAGTCTTTCAATGTGTGCTGAATCAGCTGTACAAATCTGCTCAACTGCTGCCTTGGAATGTGTGCCAAGTTGTTGTCTCCTTCTCCTCCTTGTCCAAAAATCTCCCTTGCTCTCTTGCTCTCCTTCTCTCAATCTGCTCATGAAAGAATGAATGACCTCTTGCCTCCTTTTCCTCCTTTAATCTAATTCTAAGTGACTTTTGGGTAACCTCTAACATTGTAGAGGCTGACATAGAGGCAGTTGGGACTTATGCAGATGCTGAAGAGGCCCGCGTGGGTGACGCAGAGGGCTAGAGGGCTGACACAGAGAGCCAAGGGGTTGTCGCAGAGGCATTTGTAGCTGCACAAAGGCTAGCAGAGTTGACGCAGGGTCAAGAGGCAGCGCTGCAGATTTTCGTGGGGCAGACTGAAGTTGGGAAGGGTGACGTTGTCCCTAGCTGAGTGACGCAGAGCAGTTGAGAAGCTTGGAGCAGCTTTCGCTGTCCAACTAAGGACTTGTTGTAGTTGTTGTGGGATCATTCATCTGGTGATTGATCAGCCAGAATATCTATCTCCGAGGAGAGGTACTACTACCAAGGGCATTCTCTGTTGGGTGAGCCATTTCTGGCACCCTAGTTGTATTCAGAAACTACTTAATAATAAAACCCTCATATCTGCTGCAGATTTTCCCACATTGGGTTTTTTCAAGGATGATTGTCCAAAAATAACGGTGTCCCTTGTGTGTTTGTCTCAATTATTTCAGTTGTTGATCTGTATATGAGTTAAGGTTGTATTTGTGTTCATTTCAGTATTTATATTTATAACTTGCTAATGGAATGAACAAGTAGAAGAAATTAAACCAAATAATGTGGTAGGGATTTCTAACGTGTCAGACTTAGAAATTTCAACAAGCAGCAACGCAGAGGCTACCAGTGGTCAGAACTCGAACGACGGATGCATCATATTAACCACAGTTGGTTCAGTATTTTGGATGCTTTTCCATTGCAGTTGTTGCAGTTGCAGCAATTGGAGAGGGTTGCAGTGCAAATGCAGTGTTGGCAGCAGTTCAGCAGGGCCAGCATAAGCACATATGCAACAATCAAAGTTGTGCAATAGTTGGTGGGCAGTAGAGTTAGAAATCAACAACGTAATAGGAGATGGTGGAGAGATAGAGTGATGTTTCAGTGGGTTGCAACACTAGAGCACATTCCTCACCAAGAGGGAGTGTTGATTTCTTTAGCATCAAATGTGCTCTAGCCTCGAAATTTTGCAGAGGGTCTAAGACACATGCATTCTCCAAGACCCAAAAATCTTTTGGGAAAATTCCACCTAGAGATGGTTTAGTTAAAATAATTAATCATTTTTAATGTATTCCTAAGTCTAAACTTAGGAAATGTGATTAATTAAAGGGTATTAATTAAATCTAGTGCGAATCTTCTAGAAGAAGACGAGGATCAACTCCCAGTTAATCTTAGCCTTTGATTATGTTTTAATCTTGGTTGTTGGTGCTCCAAAGAGAGATTATAAGAACAAGTTCGATGGGCACTTGGAGAACACATCGAGAGAGTGAGATCTAGAGATCGAATTTCTCAAAAGTAGCAGCATTGAGTTGCCGGAGAGAGATCGAGTGATCTTCTTGTAGTGAGGGGCCAAGATAGTAAACCAGAGGGAATTTTTCCAGTTCTGGAGAGTGCAAGGTAGAGAAGGCATCGAGAGGTTTAGAGAGGCAGCGCAGTGCTTCAGAGGGAGTTTGAAATTTTGTTGGGAAAGTTGAGATCTAGTGCCGAAAGTTGGGGTGTGAGGCTAGAGGGTCAGAGGGTTGAATTTCCAGTCAACAGAAGATCAACTGGAAGGGTGATGCAGTTCCTAGAAGTTGTGACGCAGAGACTACACAGAGGCAACGTGGAGCTAGCCATCCAGAGCCCAGATTAGAGATGGACCACTAGTAACAGTGTGAGAATATTTCTCACTACCTCTTTGCCAGTTTATTCTTTTTATCAGATTACCAGTTTGGGCATCTAAAGATCTGTACTCAGATTACTATTGCATAATAATTAAAACCCTCAGTTATTGCACCAGTTTTCCCACATTGGGTTTTTTCGGGGACATTTGTCCAAAAGCAACGGTGTATATGTGTGTGTTTATTTATTCCATCGCAATATTTTGTTTCCGCAGTATTTTATGTTGTGAAGGTTGTAGTAGATTTATTTCGATGCTTACTGTGTAACACTGTAAAGAACCTAAGTTGCACTGAAACGGATATGGGAACAGATACGGATATGAGGTTGGATACAACAAATTTTTAAAAAATCAAGATACGATACGGCAGAGATGGATGCAATACATTATATATATATATATATTATATATATAATATATTATTACCATTCATCGTTTAGAATCTTAGAATCTATATCTAAAAATACATAAACATCGTCATCAATTCAACATAATCAAATCATTATAATCAATTCAGCATAAACATTGTCATCATCATTAGTGATTATTATAACATTCAACATATTATCATCATCATTAGTAATGTAATAAAAAATGCTACAAACTTTATGCATGGCAGATGATATCTATCTTCCTTGCATGGAAAGTAAAAGGTCCATGAGATCATTGGAATATTCCATCAAGGCCTATTTGAACATTTCAATCTTCTCAACATCAGCTTGGTCTCTTGACTATATGCAAGGAAAAGATTGGCTAGAGAAGATTTTTTATATTGGAGGGATTTATGAAATCAAGGGCAAAATCAATGACAATTAACAAAACCTTAACCAAACTAAAAATTAATCGCTCAAATAAATCCCTTTACAAAGACATTCATCAAACCATTTTGTTCGCATTTTTGAACATCCATCTTTTTCTTAGTAAGAATCCTTGATAAATATATGGAGTGTCGTTGTTTCTAAAGATTTAGAAGAGATGTTATGAGGCTGCATTTACAGTGAACTTATTTGCAAATCTGATTTCTTCATTTTTATTATTTATTTATGGCTATATAATTTTTCACATTTTTTAACATTTTAAGGGTGGATTTCGATCACGATTTTCGTGGATCCGTTTCCAAATTTCCAGATATAAATCCAAAAAAATTAAATACCTTGGAAACATATCTAATTCCAAGTCTAAAGTTTCTGATTTTTTGAAACGGCACAAAAACATTTTTACAGCGTTTTGTACAAGAATCATATCTGTTTCCGTATCAGAAATGGGGATCTGCGTTTCCAACAAATTCTTCAGGCATTTCCAGTAACTTAGAAAATAACTTGATTCTGAAATTAACAAGTAGGAGAAATATAATCATTTGTTACAGTAGGGAATCAGGTCACCGATTTTTCACAAGGGGCTCAACCTTCAAGCCATCACCCCGACTTTGGGGTATGTGGTGAGTGACAAAACCTAGAAAATTATTCACAGCTAAAAAGCAAGAATAATTAACAAAGTAAAAAAAAACACTGCAAGGTGTACTCACTTGTTGATAGAGTCCCAAAACACCAGGTTTGTTGCATGGCTTTATTCATCATGCTAGTGACATTTATACAATATCGTCGTAGGGCTGCGGAATCTGAGGACTGAAGAAGAAAATGAGAATTAGAAGCTAGAGTTTAAAAACTTTGATGATAACAAGAACTCTAATGGTACATGAAGCCTCTGATACATCCTTGGGCATGGAGTCATTAAAAAATTCTTCAGGTGCCACTCTAGTGGTCAACAGGGTGAATATGTGATAGCTTTAGTTTCAATGGGTGTGATAGCTTTATTTTCAACGGCTGAGCCAAGATCAATGCTCTGATACCACTATAATATTCCGACTAAGGAAACCTCCCAAATGGTTACTAAATTTATGGGTTCTTTAGTGATATTAACAGTGAGATGCTATGTCAAATATTCAAACACACAGTTGTAGGTGTGGATTACTTGCTTTGTTCCATATGACATGTACAGTGAATGTTGCAACCATAGAAAATGCTTTAAATGATTGAACAAATGTAGCTTATAAACTCAGAAATAAATTTATTACTGCTGATACAACTTCGGATAAAATAATACTGAAGAGGGACAATCATATTTAAATAAACGTCAGTTTATACAGAGCATAATAGAAGGATTGAACCTGGTACATAATGTCCAGCAAAAAGGACTCTTGACTATCAGCCTTCCTCAACGGTTTGCAGCCACAAATATCAGTCCTTTTTTGAGCAAAGATTCCAGCCATGCCCTCTTTATTAATATGTCCCGATGAAGAGAGGAAATTCGTGCTCAGTCCTGCATATGCTCAGTTTGTGGGAATGGTCAGCCACCTGGTCACAGGATTATTAGCTGCAATTTAATTGTTGCGCTGACTTTGCCTTTTGGTTATAAAGAGGCTGCCAAGAATTGGTCATGCTGGCCCAGAATCTCAAGAATGCCTTTGACACAACTAGTTACCCACATAAAAATATGGCACGTTGTCCCAGAATTAAGTGTACAGCAGCATAGGCTCACTAGGAGCGCTCCCGTCCTCTTGGTATCAGTTCGGGAAATTGCAGTCAAGGAAAGAAGTGGGACTTGGACTCTAATTCTCCCACAATCTCATGCACCAGCCAAGTAATTAATACGCAGCCCAGAAATTGACTATTTGGCATGGTTGTAACACTGAACATGCTCCACAATAATTTCCCTCCACTCCGCTACAAATACACTGCCCAGGAGACAAAGAAACTCGTCCAGAAATTTGATAAGGGAGTGGTTCTCTCTAGGAACTCAAGCTGCCCTTTAAAGAAAATCAAACCCAAGAAACCCTCCATCTGATAACATGATATGGACAGCCATTCTAAACCATGAACTTAGCCTCTATTTGGTCATGAAACTCGTTACCCTAGGGCTCAGATTTCTGGTATCTCTTCCATCTGCAAAAATGATATAGAGAATACCAAATAAGCAACTAAAATCAACTGATAACACTCGAATACCTCAATATTTCTAGGAAATCTTGTTCTTCATTGAAGCTCCACGGTGAAATCTGATTGATTTCACTCTCAAACCCAAACTAGGGTGTCTAGTTTCAACACCGAAATCTTATTTGGCAGCTAGGGCTCCAAAACCCTAAGTTTCTCCTTCAAACTCTCTCCAATAGCTCTTTCTCCAAACTCACAAATGCACGAGTGAATGAGAGTCTCCTCATTTTCCTTCTTTTATGAGTTTAGGGTTGCCTTTCACCTTCCCCTTTTTTATTAAATCACTTACCTTTTCATTCCAATTAAACATTTAAAAGCGTTTTTCCTTTCCTTATTTAATACAGTGACTTTTATAAACTAATTAAAGTCACTTTTAGTGCCGAAAAATGCTTAATTCGTCTTTGTGGTCACATTGGCCACCCAAAGTCCATTTTTATCATTCTGCCCTATAAATCTTTTCGCCCGATTCCAACGAGCTATTACACTAAGGTGTTCCTCCAACTAATCAGCCCGAAACAACACCTTAAGCATAATGAATTAAAATATATTTGTTAATAATGCTATTTTATGGAAATTCTCAGAATGCAACGGAACCAAGAGCAAACCGTGTGGAATTGTTCCCAATGATGAAATATAGTAAGCAATCTCAGTCGGACCCATAAAACTCCTCTAAAACCCTCAGGGACCACCAATGGAGTAATCCTACTCCTATGACCAGGCTGACACAAGCTCTGGAAAACCCTCCTAACCACCTCACCAGGTAATCCAAAATTTGGGGACATTATAGAGCTGTCACTCTGTTTAGTATTGGTAGCTTTTACACACCACTAGTATGGATGTGCCATGGCAGGAATTTCTTTTCCAACATTTAGCTGCTCCTGTATATTTTGTTGGCAACTGTCTTCTATAGTGTCTCTATGTAATATTTGACAGGCAGCAACGATGATATTCTTACAACACTTCAATGCATGACTGCAGAATTTTAAATAATCTTCAATTTGTAGTGGAATAATCTTTCTTCAACGTACTTCTGAATTTGAAATAGCCAAAGTCTGGTTTATGGTCAAGGAGCTGGAATCAGAGAAGTTCTCAAAAAATGAGGTTTGCCAAAAGCTAGATCAGAAAGGGTCTAATAAAAAAGTTTGACCAAGAGCCAGCATCAGATTTGACTCTGATACAAATGTAATGAATGAATGAATAAGTTGCGTTTTCAGTTAATCAACTATCGTTCATTACACCTTTATTAAAAAATTATGTCCAATCTTTGCAAATGGCAAAGATATTTGCCTGATTTAACATTCTAAAATCACTCTCCATACCTACTTTCATGACATATATTCTTTCCAAAAAATGTTCGCATGGCCCTCACTGAGACACATTTCTGAGAATGACACCAGGTATCCAATAACATGGCTTGCGTTAAAAACTGGAGTATGCTTCCAGACCTCCCTTCAGAACATTTTCCTTACAAATATGCATTAAAAACCTTTGGAAATACAAAAAACTAAAATAGAGAGCCTGCTACATTTTGTAGGTATGTTTGAACATTACAAACTATGAATCTGAACAAAAATTCTCACCCCAAATTAGTAAATTAGCTAAAAAAAATTGAAGGTATACATTATCTGCAATTTTACATTGTAAAAGACTAACAGAATTGAAATTTACAAATGACAAGAAATCATGCAAAATGATGATAAAACAGTCATCTTTTTGAGCATTTTACTGTTTTAATTTTGGTGAAAGATATCAGGGTTCGAACTTAAATTTTTATTTAGCATCTAAATTATTCCAAGGACCAGATGAAAAAAATAACCTACAAGTTTTATGGATTAACAGTAATCAATTTATCAGAATTCATCAAGTAATGGCCTGCTTAATGTTAACTCTTATGCTAAATGAAATCTGTGTCTTAATATGAACACAATTAATGCTCAGGTGACTGTCACGCAATACGTTGATTAATGGTCCTCCTTGCAAGTTGCCAACTTTCATCCTCACCTCCTATTTGAAAGCTACTTTATTCCACAAAATTTTATCTTACTATAGGGGAAACCTTCAAGTTCTCGCTACAGCTTCATTCCAAGATGTGTTACCATTCTCCATTTTTGAGGCTGTAATAGCAGGTTATCTTTCCATCCACCTATAACTTCAAATTTGTTAATATTTTTTATAATAATCAATGATGCTTAAGTGACGTGATCTGTCTAAAAATATTGCGATCCTCCAATTATTCTCACAAAGAACCATGTTTCTACACCATTATTTACAGAGCACTAGTAAAGCTCCCGGGGGTAGCTCACTTGGCAAAGCATGTAAAAGAATTATGTAAAATATTAACAGGTCCTTGATTTGATCCCCTAATTAACCCGTGTCCATGATAGGGGCAGGCATGGTGCACCTAGTGGTTATAGTGGTAGGGGACGGAATTGACCCCATGCACTCGAGTATGAAACTGCCCCAATTGCCGATTCCACTAGTCTCAAAAAATATATCAGTACTGGTATGTTGGTTTTGTGTTTTTAATACTATTGGGAATCAGGATAAACCGATAAACCATATAGTTGTTAATATAATGAGAATCTGAGATAGATGAAAGTGCTCATTAGACAATAAGTTGCACCTTATTGTAGTAGCATTTATAAACACTGTTTTGAAAGCATACATCTCAATTGACATACCTCATCAATGACTAGAACCTGAATTGCATCCATCTTCACACATTCCTTCTCAGTCATCTGACACAAACAAGCTAATGTTGCAACCATGATTTGTGGAGGTTCTGCCTGCATCAACAACAATATTCAAGAAACAAAAAGTTTTAAACAATAATGCCTATGTTCCCACACTTGGCCCTTGACCGATTCACAACTTGCTACGGCCTGACAGAAAATAACTAACATAAAGAAAGAAGAAGCTGATTGCAATTTGCAGCTTCAATTTATTGATGGCAAAGTTGAATTGAAGAAAAGAGTGATTATTTTGGAAAAAATGGAGAAATTCAACAGTTATTAAAAATGATAAATATGCATAAATTGGAAATTCAGGATCAAACTATCCTAAAGTAGAGGCTGTTGTACATGTATGAGGCTGACCTCCAAAGACTTATTGCAGGTCACCTCCATACCTTACTAGGTCAACCTTTCCTACAAGGCTTATAGACTAACCATTTATACTCAACGAAGCTGTCATTTTTCCACATCATTTCAGACATTCTCTCTTTTAAGTAACATGCACTTCTCATCCATTTCAAGAGAAATTGAAAAAGAGGGAGGTATTTAAAGTCCTAATTCTGAACAGCCATAACTTTCACCTATGAAGTTGGAAATGTGTCCAATGACAGATGACTTGGGGGTCCTGAAAAATGGTCTAGCCATTGGTGCAGGCTGAATTCTATTATGGTAAATTCATCACAGGTTATAGCCTCCTGCATTTTCTTGGTGCACTTATCTCAGCACCTTTACTTTTGAAATATGATCATTTCTACAAGAATTAATTTATTATTTTCATTTGGAGAAAGAAAGGATTGTTTCTACAAATATGGATTCTGCCTTCATACAGATATAAATAATTTACTACACTGATGTGGCGTCTGATGCTTGAGTTCCTTACCATATTCAGAAGAAAACAAAATTATATTAGTTAAGCTATGGCATATAACTTCCAATTCATTACCATCTTCAAGCAATGCTGGAAATTATTTGGGGCAGCATGCATTTCATTTTGAGCTATATTGCAGGAATTTCCAGCCATCAAAAAGAGAAATTCAAGCCCTGGTTTTGGAACTAAGAATCTTCTCTAATGCTGGAACGTTGTTTCTTATCTCATATACATTTTATTTGCAGGATAGCCCTGACAATTTGAGCAGTTTTGCAAAGCCCCCAAGCCCTCGTCAATAAAAGAGAGGGATGACGATATTGTAAGGGATGATGAGAGATTGCTTTATAATGTTTTCATCCATGACAATATTTACATTAGTCCTATCCAAGCTTGGATAGAGGAGTCATGTGATGATGTGTGCCCTTCTTGCCATAATTTTGGTGTCCTTGGCCATCTTCACGAGCACACTTTAGATTTCAGCCCTCATTCCATGGAGATTCCAGCATGTGTCCACTTGGCAATTGATGTATCCTTCTCATAGTATTTAAAACTGGAACAGTGACCAACCCTGTCCACCTATCAAACCAGTTTTTGAACCGGAACCAGAAAACCAGACTGATCAGATCTCAATGAACCAGTCTTTAAAGTAATACATGAAATAATTAATTTGAAAAAAAAGAAACTAATTTTAAGATTTAAAACCATGGTTCCAAACCAATAAAGACAAAATATGCAAAGTTTGCTCATATATATACCATGTAAAGGTGAATATATCATAATGGCACAGAGTGCAATACATATCAGCAACAAAATACATAATCAATGAGGCCCTAAATGGCCTCTAGAGTCCAAAAACAATGCTACAAGCTATGGGGCCACTAGCCTACTACAAGTCTATATATTCAGTGATCAACATAATCACTCCTCATCATGATCAAACTCATCACCACTACTAGACTTCAGGGTGTCTCTTGTGGACTGATGATAGTCCTAATCTCCAGCAAAGAAGAGAAGAACCAAAACCAAGTTATTTAGAGGCATTATAGCCCTGTTATAAAATCAGTCACCATAATCTTTGAAGAAATCGAAATCCCTATGGAGAAGATCAGGTACCTGTATAAGGAAAGACCTGAGCACACACACACACACACACACACACACATATATATATATGTTACTTGGGAGCGGGAGCGGAAGCGGGAGCGGGAGTGACCATTTTCAGAAGCTCCCGGTTTGGGAGAGAATCTGGGAGCGATTTTTTAAAAATATATATATTTTTTTATATTTTTTAATTTTTGATACATATATGTCAACAAAAA
>APFE030867094.1:131395-153318 GCA_000404065.3 Pinus taeda
TTTTTGAGGGTCTTGTTCACCCTCCTCCAGCTCCTCCTCACCGGGGTTTTCACCCATTTGACTTTCTCCAGCTTCTTTATCCCCCTCTTCAGTTTGGCCCCTCCGTTTCTTACTCTCCAGCACCATAATAACCATAAAAGGGACCAGGAAGAGGAAAATGCCCAGAAGTATAGTCAAGTCCATGGTGTTTGATGTTTGTAGGGTTTTGATTCAACAATCTGCAAATTAATTTAATTTATTGGGATTAATTAACTTAATTTATTAATTTAATTCAAATTCATAATTTTAAAACTCAATAAACTAAATTAAATTGACTAAATTACTACCTAACTAAATTAAACTAGCTAGATTAGCTAAATTACTAAGTTACTTACCTCTACAGGCTTGCTCCTCGCTCCTTGCTCCTCGCTCCTCGCTCTTCAGCACTTGCTCCTTGCTCCTTTGCTCTTGCTCTTGCTCCTCAGCCAATTCAATGTTTGAAAATGAAATTTTTTTATGCCGTTTGGGCTTTTAAAACAATTTAATTTTTTTAATTTAATTTTTTTTTCAGGTCCGCGGAATTTTTTTCCACCGACCTGCTCCCGGCGCAGTTAAAATCGCTCCCGGAGCGCTTTTTTAATGCCCGGGAGCGATCGGGAGCGATCGCTCCCGGGCTTTAAAAAGCGCTCCGGGAGTGACAGGGCGACCGCTCCCTAAGTCGCTCCCGAAAACGGCAGGGAGCGAAATTTTTTAAGAGGAATCGCCGTTCCCGAAAATCGCTCCCGTCCGGGAGCATTTTGGGAGGTGCTCCCGAGGCGCTCCGGAGCGCTCCCGCCGGAGCGCGCTTCGGGAGCGGGTTCGATGGGGGGGGCGGGGGGGCTCCCCCGCAACTATGATATATATATATATATAAGAACGATGAGCCATACGGTGAGGTAAAAGCCTACCTTAAAAGATTAAAAGAATCTCAGTTGAAGGTCTAATTCAGTGGATTAATAAGCGGTTTACACTCAGAAGTATTCATCAGTCTTTGAAAAAGACCAATAAAAGCCTCTCCATCACACGAATTGTGGCACACGGAATTCCATCTTATGGAAGAATTCTAGAAGCCTTTACAAAGTCAGTTCTGTGATTGAGGAGACCTAGTCTAAGGGTCTGCTCTGCGAAAGAAAGCTACAGGTGTCCTATTAGAAGCAGTAAAAGAAGATCTTTGTGCAACAGTAAGAAGATCTTGTAATCCTACCTTCTTGAAAGCATCCACTACAATCAATGATAGAAGAAGCATCAAGCATCTTGCACGAGTCTGTGAGTGAAGTCTTTCTGAGATCCTGTAGCAGTCTCTACTAGAAGTTGAAGAGCAACGGTATTGCCCATCATTCTTGAAATATCATTAAAAGGAATCCTTGGAGGAAGCAGTCCTGTTGTTGAAAACAGTGTTAGAAGAAGTTAGACAGAAGAGGATCTAGACCTTATCTGTTTGATCTATAACACTCAGTAAAATTAAGCACTAACCAGACTATGTTTTGAGGGTTGTTCCTCATAATTTACTTCAAAAATTTGAAAGTCTGAAGATAGGTACCAAACCTATTTTGAAGGGACTTTCGTGGAATTTTTGAAGATTGGTAGAGGAACCATGCTTGAAAGGACAACGCAGTTTGCTCTTATTTGACACTTCCAAGATCATTGGAAGTCAATCTTTGACTTTGGCATCTTGGAATCAATATCAAGATCGTGGCAGCTATGCAAGTGAAAATATCTTGGACAATGTAATCAAGGTGAGAGCTTTGTAGCAGACTTCTTGCAATCACAAAGGACTAAGGTATGTAGTCCTTGACTTTGAGGTATGTATTATTTTTAAGCATTTAGGGTCTCACATAAATTGTATTAGGGCTTTTGGGATATGTTTGATAACTAGGATTTTGTAAAACCCTAGTTAGCACTTGGAAACCCTAGTTTCTCATTTCTAGGGTTTGTAGGTAGTTTAGGGTGTATGACAAATCTTAGTAAGGGTAGAATTGAATTTTGGGTTCAAACCCTAGGATTGATGTTTCATAGGAAGTATCCAGGAACTTAGGGTTTGAATCTAAAAGTCCTAGGAATTCTCCCTCTAAGATACCATGGTATCCCTAGATTGTCAAACTTGCAATGATGCTCTTGTATTTGTATATTTTGCTTGGTGGTACTTGTCATAATGCAAGTATATGGCTAAGCAAAACCGATCTTATGAGAAACATGATGAATGGAGGGAACTGTAAAGACCTTGAAGGAACAAATGCTAGCAAAAGTTCATTGAAGAAAGAATGGTAACTTGGTAATCAAGTTGGATCCTTGGGCACTTTGATAGACTTTCGTGGAGATGGACCATGAAGATGTTTTGAAGATCGTCATGGCGAGGTCAATCTAATGAGGATATCTAATATTGGTTATCTAGTTAACATGTTGCTTTGCTACCTGGAAAGATGTTGCAGGCTTACATGTTGATAGTTGAAGCAAGTTCAACTATGTGGATGTTGAGGTAAAAGCTCAACATTTGGTACCTGACATCGTGGGAGATCAAGATATGCTCATCTTGGGATTGGAAGGTAGCAACGTAAGAAGATAACTTGAAGGTCTAGACGGAAGATCACTTTCATGAAGAAGCTATCAGCAAGGTTCAATAGAATGCCTTCATTGATAAAGTTGGGATGAAAGCAATGTGCAAGTTGGATGACCTAGAACTTGTTGTAAGAAGATGGCTCTGTGAAAGGGAGCATGCTCTGTACAATGAGATGTGGAGGAAAGAGGGGGCCATGCAAGCTGATAGCTGATGAAAGACAAGTTTGAGGACTTGTACTTGTGACTTCTCTAAGGAAGTTGGAATCTCCTATAGGTTTGAGAGGGAGTAAAAGGAGTCTCCTTGAAAAGGAGCAGGATCTATTCTCTGATTACAAAGAGAATAGGGATGCCCTCCCTGATTGAGAGGGAGTATGGTTGGACACTGGTTCTCCCTGTGTGACGTACTAGACTAGGGCTAACAGTGGTAAGTCTAGTGCATGCATCACGGATAGAGAGAATGATAACTTGTTTGGTTCTCCTTTTGTCAGGTAACTTGTGTTGAAGAATGTAACTAGGTTCGGTCTTCATAATTGTACTTGAAGTCAAAATGTAATATATTTGTCAAAATAAAAGCAAAATGAATTTTTCTTATTATTGAATTGACATATTAAAGCATGGGTTTCATGCTTGGGTCAATTTTTATAGGTCAAGCCTCCATTGTAGGCTTTAGGATTATTTATTTGAGTCAAAAAGTCAAAGTTTGTTTAGTCAAAGACTCCTCCATCAAGTCTCCTTCAAGTCGACCTCAAAAGAATCATCAACAAGTTGACTTCCTTCAATGAATTCAAGTCGGCCTAACCTTAAGTGGAGACACAACTGCTCAAGCAATCATGTCGGCTTAATTCTCATGGAGACAACTATATATACAAGCATAAGCACTTCGCTCAACACAAAGATAACAAGTTCGGATTTCAGAGAGAAATTTTTGGTGCCAATACAACGAGATAGTTCAGATCTTCCCAAAAGATGGGTTCCTAGCATTTTGGTGATGGTACAGTCTTATCATTTCGGTGATGGCACAATCTTATCATTTCAGTGAAGGCACAGTCTTAACATTTCGATGAAGGCACAGTCTTGGCATTTCGTGAAGGCACAATATTAACATTTCGATGAAAGCACAATATACAGATATAACTTCGCTATATATTGAAGGGATAGTTTCGATGCTACCACAGTGATAGGGTCTTGGCATAGTGGCAAGGTCTTGATGCAATGACAAAGATCTCAGTGCTATCTCAATGAAACAGGTTCGGTGCTACCAAGGAACAGGGTCTCTGTGTTGTTACAGTGATAAGACCCCAGTATTGCCACAGAGACAAGAATTCGGTACCATATTAGTGACAAGGACCCGATGCTCAAACAGTGACATGGATGACAAACTAAAGAAGATCAAATAAGGATGACTTGATGGAGGGTGTTTCTAGTCTAGGTTGTAAGGGTCTTGGTCGTCTCATCTTGAATCTACTAAAGGAAGAATTTTGACTAGGTATTCCTATAGAGTGGGGTTTTGCCCTGGCAGTGTGCCTATATCTTGTGTTCTCTTCTATTTGTTACTTGGCATTAGACTTGATGATAAGAAAAGATAATTCGAAAGAATAAATAATAATAATGAAAAACATCACAAGATAATGGCATAATAAGAAAAATCGTTTATTTGCCACACTTTGGATTTCTCAACACCTTGATGGATTAGGATTGATGTCCTAAGTCAAGTACTAGACATGGACAAGGATAATGTTGGGTTGGATAAGCATCTTGGACAGACATTCTTAAAGTCATGTAATGTGATGGATTAGGATGGAGATCATAAGTCACATGGACTTGGATAAGAATGGTCCGTTGGTAGGATTACTCCAAGTATCCTAGGTGGAGTATGTACCATGATGAGGCAGTAAGGTGTCCTATGGAATGCCTCCCAACATTGAGCTTTGATCTTGTGAGAGATAGAGTGTACCCGTTGAGGTCTCGGGGAATGTGACAATGTTGGCTATGACGAATGATGCTTATCAATCTAGAACTTTTCTTATGAGAATTTTTCAAATGGAGTAATGTCCTTGTACTGGTTGGACAATTATGAATACCTCCCTAGTTAGGAGGTAGTGTTGGAAATTTTAACTAGTTTCGGTCTTCATAATTTTCATTAGTCTTGTGTCATGATGTAATTATTATTGTACTTGTCAAAAGAAAAGAAAAAAGAAAATTATTTATTTGAAGCATGGGTTTCTTGCCCATGGTCTTTGATCCTAGGTCCAAGCACCCATTGAGTGCTCTATGGATTTTTGAGTCAAAGTCAAAGTCATGATGTAAAAGACCCTTTGGGGCACATGTAACAAGAAAAAGGAAATATTATTTGATGAAAATAAGTTTCTAGAGTCCTCCAAAGATCAGGTCGGACAATCCTTCAAGTCGGCCTAGAAGAGACCCTTCCAGCTCACTAGAAGCCTATATAATGGGAGGAATTCGACCTGCATTAGGCACAAACATTGGCACATCATCATTTGATATGTTCCACAGCTAGCAGAAGTGCAAGAGGCTTGGGAAAGAGGTAGTAAGTCCAGCGAAGAAGTGGAGGATGTCATTCACCTTATATGCTTTGTTGTGCGAATTTTTTGTCGATACTTGAGTTTTCACAAGTCCGAATTGTGCAGAAGCCAGTAGCAGACTTTGTTGGAGAAGCAGATCTCTTGGTTGAGTGGCTGGCCTGGTCTTGGTGTGTTGCTCTTGAGTCTTAGGTCTTGGAATTCTCCTTTGAAGAAGATTCTATCCTAGCTTGGATCCTATCTCTAGTGTTCTTGTTCTTGTCTTTGTGATCTTTATTGTTATGTAATTGACTTGATGACCTTATATTCCTGTGGTCCGTTTCCTATGAGTCATCACATCTCATCTGAAGCATTGTATTCGTTGAAGCACTGCATCACATACGAAGTATTGTATCTTATATGACGCATCAATATATTTGCATCGCATTTTGTTTTGTGGGTTGTTTATCAATGATATCGCTCTTTTGCTCTGTCACAGTGGGCATCACTTCGCATAGGCATCATTTACATTACAGAGAGCATAACTTTCTATATTCTATGATGGACATCGAATGGGGTAATTCTTCTGAAATCACAACATATATCTCTGGTCATAACATATATCTCTGGACATAGTGTATATCTTTGGGCATCGATACATGATATGGGCATCGATACATGATATGGGCATCGTTTCTAGTCACTAGATGGGCATAGAAATTGCACTGTACTATTGTTCATTGGATGGGCATCACACGCTTCTGCTATACTGTATGGGCATCAGGACACCGCTTACTAGATGGCATCATTTGGATTGATGTCACAATGGATTGCAATTTAATATTCCAACGACATCGAAATTATAATAACCATGGCTCACTTGATTTGAATTTTGTGACATCGCTCTCATGGTTCAACCCTGACTACAGAGACTTCGCATTTATACTGTGGTTCTATCTAACAATTTCGCTCTGTGGTATGGTATGGCATCTCTGCGTGAGGTCTGATTTCTCTATGGTCCGCATTGCACAAGTATGATCCATTACAGTAAGGTATGATTTCTAGGATCCAATAAGATATGAGTTTGCATTGCCCTATATCGATAAAGCATCCTACAACATTAGCACCAGTAGCATCACTCCAGTTATGTGTATAAATATGAGGTTCGTTTTATACAGTGGACAGTGACCTGAATATGAATTTTTATTATGAAGATATGACTACAACCTTATATCTCAGAGTGACCTTTTATGACTGTAACACTAGATTCAGTGTCCTAAGGAACAATAAGACAGTTATGGTAATGAGATGGTGATCTTAACAGTGATCTAGTTCAAATAACCTTGTCATAGCAATGGTATGGAATCCCTGCGTGAGGTCTGATTTCTCTATGGTCCGCATTGCACAAGTATGATCCATTACAGTAAGGTATGATTTCTGGGATCCAGTAAGATATGAGTTTGCATTGCCCTGTATCGATAAAGCATCCTGCAACATTAGCACCAATAGCATCGCTCCAGTTATGTATATAGTTATGAGGTTCATTTTATACAATGGACAGTGACCTGAATATGAATTTTTATTATGAAGATATGACTACAACCTTATATCTCAGAGTGACCTTTTATGATTGTAACACTAGATTTAGGGTCCTGAGGAACAATAAGACAGTGATGGTAATGAGATGGTGATCTTAACAGTGATCTAGTTCGAATAACCTTGTCATAGCAATGGACTTTGATATAAGTCTATTCGAAACAGTGATTAGTGACAACATATGACATGGTAGCAGCTTTCTCTGATTATTGGATGTCAGTTCAGAAATGAAATTGTGAACTGACTTGGATTGGCCCTAGGAGGCCAGATATGTCTAATATATCTCATAATGGATGTACTTTGTATCTCAGTTGAACAATTGATGAATCTATAATAGAAGAAGAATTTGGATGAGTTTTCCCCCTTGTAGGGTTTGCCCTGGTCTCTGACCTAAATCATGGTGTCCCTATTGTGCATGCTTTTCTTCTATTGATCTTTACTATTCCGCTGCACTGTTGATGTTATTGTTCTTTCTACATGATTGCTAACATTGTTACGATATTATGGGGAGAATGCAATAAGTAAATGTAAATGCAATTATCTAAAGCAAAGAACAATCAAGCCCTAAGAAAAATTAACATATAGTGTATGCCGCAAATAATAAATCAGACTTTGAGCTAGAAACACGTTCAAACTCACTCAAGAATAAAAATTATTGTTGCCACCGATAGTTCGATACCACAGAAAGCTCACTTAAGGTGCCAAGGAGATGAATTTGGATTCTGCATATATATATTTCAGGAGTTCATATCTTCAGTGCACGAATCAAAGACCTTGATTAGGCTCAGACTTTGTCACATGTCTTCCCAAGTAAGCAAATTCCATAGTAATTAGATGTCCTGGGTAAGAGGATAGTTGACTTCTCCTTCTATTCAGTCTTGCATTCACAGAGATGGACTTTAAACTGCTCTGCAACCCACTCTAATACCATGTTGATATTTCTAGGGCACAAGCTAGAACAAATTTTCTTCGTCATGATAACTACTTCTAATGATCAATTAGCATCAATTACATATCTAATATCATTAAGCAATTGTACAGAAGAAAAAACCAACCAATAAACAAGAAAGAGCAGTAAAGTCACCATGAGACAAAAAGACGAGACACATTAATTAGGCCTGAGGTTAGAGCAAAACCCACAATGGGAAAACCCAAAAAAAAAATTTCCTTATGGTAGAAAGTTCAATTCATAAATACATCAAAAACAACCATATTAAGATGATAGCCAAACCGGTAACCAAGAACTAGATAAGTGTCAAGCCATTTGCCAAGCCATCCTTCAGAGTTTCAACTTTCGACCTCCTCCTGCTCCCAATTTTGATGGATCAGAGATAACCAAGACATGATCAATGTCTCAAATGTGGAGGAGAGGTCTCCTTTATATAGACTTTGAAGGGGGCTTGAATGGGTGCCTCTTAGGGGCCCAGCCGACTTGAAATATTTGGAGGTAAAACTTAAATTCAATTTTTTTTCTTCACATGATGAAAATACCAACCATGGCTACTATATTTCTAACATCACCCACTTTTGGTGGGTAACATCTGGCTCCAACTGGGACATGAGCTCGTTGTAGAGTACATGATCCATGTACTCAAACAGGGAGTCATGAGAACTCCAACAACCACCCAGGACTGCAGACTTGTAACCTGCACATTACAATAGACCTATATGGGAGCATGTGCACTAGGCATAGGGTATCGCCCATGTTTTATATCAAAGTAATAGGGTCATTGCTAGGATTGCTCCTTTTCATCACCAAAAGTTTAGGGAGGCCATTGAAATCGAAAGGAGGTCGAATAATCTTAACATGGATGATGGATGGAAAATCAGCAGTTGTTGGATCCCTACCCTTTCCTCTTAGAACCCCCCCCCCCCCTTTTTCCTTTTCTTTTTGTTGTTTTTTTTTTCCGATTTTGATTTTATTCCCTCGTTTCTTTGAATTATTTATTTTGCTCTATGTTTTATTCCCATTATTTATTCATTTATTTTTATTTTTTTATTATTATCATGACTTATTTTAATTTATCTCATAATATTCTATAATAATATAATATAAGTTTATATATTTTATTAGTTTTTAAAATGAAAAGAAAGAAATAATTTCCATTAATAATTATGTATTTAAGTTGTTTTCTTCGTTTAGGTTACATGAAATATTTAACTAATATATATTTTAAAAGTTAGTTTTATTTAATTAAACATGGTAATTATAATAAATAAATTTACATATAAACATAGTTAAAAGTAACTTTTATATATAAGCATTATATATATTTAATATATATATATATATATATATATATATATATATATATATATATATATATATTTAATATTTAACTATATATATTTTTTTATAAATATATATAAATTTAACTAATATATAATTTTAACTTTTTAATTAAGTTTTTAATTTAGTTAAACATGTTATTTATAACAAATAAGTTTTTACTTAAAAGATTTTAATCTATATATTTAATAAATAATAAATCTAACAAACAAATTAAATAATTAATTAATAAATATTTCCCTAACTCTTGTTCCAGTCAATTGTAGTTGAAGCCCAGTCAAATGTAGCTGTTTCTTTTGGTCAAAAGTAGTCGTTTCTATCTAGCCATTCGAATGGTCAGTCTCTCTATTTAACTTGTTGCCACGTTTTGATCTAAGTTACCAGAAAACGGATATGGGAACGGATACGGGTACGGGGTTTGAAACGGATACGGCAAATTTTCAAAAAATCTGGATACGATACGGCAGGAAACGGCACATAATATATATATATATATATATATTATATATATATGATAATATTATTATATATTAAAAATAAAAAATTCATATTACCATTCATATTTCAAAATTCAGAATCTAATTTCTAAATTATCATCTATGATCAATGATTCTATCATGATTCATGATTCATGATTCATGATTCATAATCATCAATTCAAGTTTCAACTTTCAACATATGTCATATGGCATAAACATTCATGATTCAACATTGCCATCATCTGGATCATCATTAACGATTCTTATAACATTCATGATTCAAGTTTCAAACTTTCAAGTTTCAAGTTTCAATTTCAACATATCATCAAGTTTTTGTTTCAAATTTCAAACATCAAGTTATCTAATATCAAGTTTCAAACTTTCAAACTTTCAAGTTTCAACATGACAAGTTACACAAATACCATCATTACCAAGGTCCAAAACTAAAATGCATACTAATTAATACATACTATGAAAGTACAAAAAGAACTATGACTGGTAGTCTACTATCATTACTCATAAATTATAATTTATATGGTTGTTCAAAAGTTTAAAAGTTAAAAGTTAAAACACCATCATAAATTACATTTACATATCATCAAATATGTCTTCATTCATGCCACTATAATGTTCCACTTCCACATCCTCTCTAGGACTAGAAGTGGCACTGTGAGTGTGAACATTGCTGCCATGTCCACTTGAAGATGCACCTATTCCCAGTGATGGCTCTGAATCAAACAAACTCATGTGAGACATGGCATTCAATGTCATATCCAAGTCAGGCAACTCTGGTTCCACGTCCCATAATTTGGTGGGCCCAAATTTGTATTCATCTCTCTTGTGTGACAGAAGGCAAAGGTTTGAATGTATGTACACTAGTTCCTCAGCCTTCTTAGAGCCCAATCTGTTTCGCTTCACGGAATGGATGAAGCCATATGTACTCCAGTTCCTTTCTGCTGAAGAAGAACTAGCAACCTGTGACAAGACCTTGATAGCCAATTTTTGGATATGTGGAAGTGCCCCACCATAGAAGTTCCACCACTCAATTGGACTTAATCTGCTCTTGTCCCGCATACACTCAATATCACAACCCCAACCCTCTGATCCCACAAAATGAGAAAATTGTGCACGAATCCGAAGCCCAATTTCAGGATCTACAAAAAGCTTTCTAAAAGCATTTTTAAATCCTTCTGCAACTTCTGGGTCTTTGTTTGGTGCGCTTCTTTCTGGATCACGTAGCAACTTTGCAGCATAATATTTTGGATTCAGTGCATAGGCTAAAAGGTGCAATGGGGTGGTCATCTTGTTCCACCTTTTGGTCAATATATCTTTTACTTCTCCGTAAAAGATTTCATCTGGGTCATTCTCCTTGGCATTTATAACCAACCTTATTTTCTCTATCATGGAATCAATGCCCTCATACACCTCTCCCAGATTAGGCATATCTGTGTCAAACATACGGAGCAAATCCACAATTGGCTTAGTAAATGCCAAAAGGTACTCCACCTTATCCCACCATTCATCATCAACAACCAAACGTTTCATTGCTTGTGCTCTATCAGATTGGGATTGCCTCCATTGGTTCCAAAGGGAACTGCATACCATTGATTGTAATGCATCTTTCACCTGCATGAGCCTTGTTAAGACTATGATGTGAGAAGCAAATCAAGTCTCAGCAACCTACAGGTGTCAAATTGCCAATGTTTCAAGTTTCAATCAATTTGAAAAATCATAATTTGATTGAATAACCTATTATGATTCACGAATAATGACATTTGAGAATCCAATTTAGATATTTGAATTTGGAGTCAAAAATTAGAATTTATGAATTATTTAATAAACTTTAAACTTTAAAGTATTGGTACCTTAAGGAGCTCCAACTTAGCAAATTCCCTGTAGATGCCTTGGGACATGTGGTGGTTTGTGATAAAGGCTTGAATTTCTTTTGCCTCTTCAAATATTTTTCGAATCCACTCAATTTGCTTCCCCAACTTGCTCAACATGAGGTTCAATGAATGCACAGCACAAGGGGTCCAAAAAATGTGTTGATATTTGCCTTCAACAATTAGGACTGCTGCTCTACACATCGTTGCATTGTCAGTTATTACCTGGACAACATTTTCAGGCCCCACCAATTCAATTGCTTCAATCAAGATGTCAGCAATGAATTGAGAATCTTTCATCTGCCCCTCACAATCCACTGCCTTCAAAAACATTGCCCCATGTGGGCTCTGAGCAATCACATTGATCAAAGGCCTATTTCTTTGATCTTTCCATCCATCAGAAATGATGGACACCCCTGAAATGAGCCATGAATCACGAATGGGGGCTAATTTAGCCTCCAAATCTAACTTTTGAGCACTCAACAATGTGGTGCGTATCTTCTCATATCCAGGGCTCTTGTACCCTCTTGGGGCTTCATTCAAACATTTTACCATCTTTGCCCAGTAAGGAGATCGCACAAGGTTAAAGGAAAGGCCATTTGCATAAATGCATTGAGCTACAGCTGCATCTGCTATCTCTCGAGCATCATTATTAAAACTCTTCTCAAGCGGTCCCAAATTTGACCGCTTTGACCCAACAATTCCATGAGAATAAAGTGGAGGCTTTGATGAAGATCCCAACCTTGTTAGGTGTTTTAAATGGGAGGCAGGATTTGCTTCATTTGCTTTAGCATCTGCCTCCTCTTGTTCTCTCTGATATTTTGCAATTTTTACCTTGCTTAAACCATTTCCATCTTTCCCATTCTCTTTAGGTGGGCCACTACATATTCGAATCCCATTGTTTCTTAACCCAAGCAAATGTGCTTTAACCCGTGTGTATGACCCCTTAAACTCCTTTTGACATTCACTGCAAACCCATGCCAATGATCCACCTCCTTGGATCTTCCCAACAGTAGTTACATATTTCCAAAGTGGTGACTTTGGATCAATTTTCTGGGTTGATTCAGTTTCCTGTGCAACTTCCTCTGCCTCATTAATGACTGAACTTGAAGTTGCCATGAATGATGATGATGTAAATGAAACTGAAAAAAGAAAATTGACAAATATCAGTCTTCAAAGTTCAAACTTCAGATATGTATTTAAAAAAAATTATTTGGTCATTTCTGGATGTTAATAAAATAATAAAATTATCTCATCATTTAATAAATAATATATATGCAGTAAACAATTTGCAATTTCTAAGTCTGTTCAACTTAGTTTTGCAATTTCAAATTCTCAAAGGATGATCATTCATGGCAACTTCAACTTCATAGGCAGAGAAAATAGGTGAAGGTTTCAAGCTCAACAGATCTAGCATGTTTTTAGGGGGATTAATTTGAACTAGAAAGATGATTAAATGGAAACTTTGCATGCTTACATGCTTTGTCTCATTTCAATTGTAATTTGTGATAAGTGGTTGGAAGTTGGAACAATCAGTTTCAGCCTTCAGGCTTCAGTAGTCATTGGCATCAGTAGCATGTCATATTGAATAAGGGGGAGAAATTGGCTTCACCAAACTTTCAGCCTTTCAATGACATCAATATGCTTTAGCCTTTAACAGTTCATGACACTTGAATCAAGTGTATGAGTATCCACTGTCCATTCTGCCTCAACAAATGTCTAGACTCTATAGTCTATAGCCAATACTCTCACTATATTAAAATTTGTAAGTGACAAATTCAAAGCAAAGGCATTAAATGATTAAAAGCAGGAGTATGGACAATGATCATATGATTTATACACAGAAACAACCTCCATGATTTCAAGAGCTAGCAAAACAGGACAGTCTGTCCATTTTTATTAGTATAATGGGGGAAGATCCATCATGAATACAAAATGTTATATGGGCCACCCTGTTCAGCCCAACTGTTCAACAAAAAACGTGCTGTCTAGTGTTGGTGAGGATGGAATAGAATGGTTGAGACAATGAGAAGAGCACCTGAACCCATAAAAAGAACTGGTTCTGAGAATGGCTATGTTTATCTGATTGTCAAATCATTTTAGGCTTTAACTCAGACAGAAAAACGAATGAAGAATTACCAAATGGCAAAAATGTTCCTCTACCTTGTACTACCTTGAAGATTACAAAAGTTTATTCAGCAATATTTGGGATCCAAAACTGCCCGACCAACACATAGAAACAGTGTTTGCTTAAGCACATTTCATCATCTAGAAAGTTGGGCAATCACAGAGATAACAGTTCGGAGTCTAAAGGGATGAAGCCTATTCTTTGGGAGACAAAATGGATATAGGGAGGCATTGAATGAAGTTGGGATTTCTGTAAGAATGCTATCTTAATTTATTGTGATGTATGTTACTATGTAGCTCCGAGAAGCTGGGCATTGTGTTCTTGGTAAATAATTTGACTTATAATGTTCTTTTCTTATTTGAATCACTGTTTTTCCTGATTTTTCCTTGCATTGTGAAGCCTGCAACAACAGAAAGGGCAATCAGTGGATCGCAGTCAGTGATTGACCATGTCAACTGCAGGTTCATCTTTTGACAAGCATACTCACTGCATACCTCAATGGATCAACCGAGTGGAATACTGTTTGTTCCAGGTCCAAATTAAAAGTTGGTCTGTGCACTAAGAACAAACGTACTCAATTGACCCTGAGATAAAAATTTGGAAGCGGCTAATTGAATAGCTATGAGCTTTAAACGCAAAGTACGTTTAGTGTATCTTTGGCTAAAAATCCTGACAAAAAGATATTTGGGTTTCTCAGGAAATACCACATGCCTGACCATGAATCACAAACATTGACTGCATACGATTTAATGCATGTGAGGCGAAAAGTAGTTCTTCATATGAAATCTGTGTGAAACCTAAAAGATCAAATAAACCCCGGGCGTAGAGATATCGGGATTGTTCTTGCCTTAAGATTGCAAGTTCGGACAAGAGAAGTTATTAACTTATTTCGGTGTTAGTGCAGGAGCTCGAAGGGTATGAAATTTGAATGTCACATAAAACTAGGGACCAGAACTCTAAGTTATAAACTTATAACAGTTTAACTAACCTCACTGTTCACATTGCACAGGCTCACGAGTCACCGGAAGTAAACTGTAACTGTTGAAACTTGACTGTAGTCTGTGACTGTAACAGCAGCAAAAAACTCAGCGGCGGGAGCACTCCGGAACAGCGAACTCAGTGGCGGCAGCGGCGGCAGCACTCGGGTGACAGCGAACTCAGCGACAGTCGGTTTAGGGTTTAAACTTTGGTTAAATGAATATACATAAGCCGTGAACAATGAAAAGTAAACCTAAAAGGTAAAATAAGTCATAAAATCCGTTCCCGGCGGCTGAGGGTCGAAACGTATTGTTTTTTCTTTAAAACGTTTTCAGATTTATTAAAACGTTTTCCGATTTCCGAAATACGTATCAAAAAACTCTGATACGTATTGATTTTCCGCTGAACGGGAGGGTTTTCCCATCAATACGCCTGGAAAACGGATTTTAAAACCCCGAAACGTTTTTGCATCCCGAAAAACGTATTTCCGCCGTTTTTTTGCCGTTTCTGGAGTTGAAACGTATCAAAAACGGAAAACGGCGTTTCTGCCCTGTAGGGAGCCGTTTCCGGTAACTTAGGTTGCTGGTGAACGCCTCCTCTGGTGTAACTCGTCCAAGCACTTTATTTGGACTCCTTTTTTGTAGATAAACTAAAGTGTTGCATGCCTCTGCCAAAAGAAACATTGGCAGTCTTGGTCATGCAACATGGCTTTGGCTACTCGAACACTGCTTTTGTTTTTGCGCTCCGCTACCTCATTATGCTGAGGGTTATAGGGTGTGGTGAGAGCTCTCTTGATGCCCTCCTTGGCATAGAAATCCTTGAAGGCATTGGAGATGTACTCCCCTCCATTATCTAATCTCAAAGCTTTGACCTTCTTTCATGTTTGGTTCTCCACATATGCTTTGAACTCTTGGAACTTTGAGAACACCTTGTCTTTCTTCTTCATGAAGAAGTTCCACGTATTCTTCAAATGGTCATCAATAAAGGTGACATAGTACCTGTATCCCATGAGGGATGGAGAAGGGAATGGACCATGTTGTCGCTTAGATTGTACATACACCGCGACAACGACTCAGGTCGGGGGCTATCACCCTGATCCCCAACCTCTCCGTTTTAGCTATCTCCCAACATTAGGGTATAAGGGGTAGACCCTATGGAAATGAGATGATGAAGGACAAGTTGGGAACCTACGAGTTCAGGAGACACAGTTGAGTGGCCTAGCTACCTGGTTAAAATTAACAAGTTTTTAAGGATTAGATTAAATTTATATTTGAGGCCAGTGCCTAATGGAGTCAAAACTCTTACTTATTGAATTAAGACAAGTAACCTGATGGACAACTGCTAATCTAAGTATGACCTTCCCTTAACTATTTTGAAGCTAGGCTCCAACGTAGGTTGTGGGAAGGAGGCCAATAGGACGCAAACAAGGGCTTGATTAACACTACCTTTTGTTAGACTCCAATCACCCGATGCCCCCGACATTGCAGAGACTGTGGCATTGACGACTGCAAGGTCACCATGTTAACAACCGAAGGGTTGCTAAGCCCCTCAAGCTAGATGAGAAGGGTGGCCCTGGAAGTCTATCGACCAAGCTTATGCTTGGAGTTAAATTTTAATTATGCAATTCTACCTTTAGGGTGAAAATGCAAGATGATCAATTTAGGAGTGTTTCAACGAGATTACAATGTGAAAAATGCTCCGATAAGATCAATATAGAATCACTTGTAACCTAGATAACTGGATTCGCCCTAGAGGCCCCTCGAATCCCGAATCCAGCGAATCCGACATGATTCGGTCCGGATTCGTGTCCAAATCATATGACACGTCGTGTCCTTTTTTGACTCGTCGAATCCAAGGTCATGTCGTGATTTTCAAAAGCGTGTCGTGATTTTGGGAATCGTGTCCTGTTTCCAGGACTCGCTAAGCTCAGCACGGGCATGAAAAGGGCGTGTTTGCTCATTAATATTTTCATTTGGCAAGTGATTTGTGCTGTTGGCAAGCGTTTTGGCAGCTTCATGATCAAGTCTAAGCCCTAGTATTGATATGCTATTCATGGTAATGTTAAATTCTTAAAGTAAAAGTGACATTCTCCTTAATCTTCATTTTCATCCTTTTACTTAAATTTTTAACATTACCATGAAATGACTCAGGATGTTGGAGAGTGGTTCCGACCTCATTGGATTTCATATGGAGAAAGTAGAATTTTAGATTTCATTCAAAATCCAGCAGACTTATCAGTTTTTCAGGATTTTAGGATTGGGGGATTGCAAGTTCCATTGAATTTTGTCATGTATTAGGGGGTAATGGAACTCGTATTTAATAGAACACCAAACCAGGAGCTATCTGATATGTCGCTCCGCTCCCTGTAACATGTTCTTTGATGCATATGGTTCTGGACACGTGTTGAGTGGCATTGGCCAAACATGGTTCTCAATTATCAGTTGCTAGAGCCTGTTAGAATTGATGACTTAAGGGGTTATCCCCACACCAGGAGATGCAGAGGCGACTATTGGTACAGGGAGGAGGAGGTGCAGAGGAGAGCAGTTGGACATGATGATTGAGGACATTTGTGCTGATTCTGATGCTGATGATGCCTTTGAGGCGATACCTGAGTATGTTTTATATTTCTATTTCTATTTGCCATTGGATGCACCGCACTACCTTATGTAACACATTTTGATCTTGATGACTTATGAGCAAAACTACAGGTGTCGTGTGTTTATTTATCTCTTGTAATGTAAGTTGTCTTTCAGTTATTGAATTATGAAATCATGATTTAAATTTCAATAGATTTATCATTTATTGACCAGTACCACTGACCTTTTGAATTTGTATGTACTATGCATGTAATAGCTATAGATGCAAGATCTTGTTTGAACAATAAATTTGTTTATCAATATTAAAATTTTGGTAGAAATATCTAATTTTATATATATATATATATATATATATAATAAAATAATATATAACGAATCCTAATGTGTCCTGTTCCGGGGGGTCAGCGTGTCCGAATCCGACACCACAAATCTCGAATCCTACATGTCCCGAATCCCCGTGTCAGGTGACTTAGCTTGTAACCAAGATCAAGATATTCAAATACCACTCATCAATTGCAAGATTACAACATGCCAATTATAAATGAAACACCTTAATGTTACTCAATGAAGCAACAATAGCAATGATTCTTGATTACTTAAATGTGCTTTTTAGGATTCTTCTTCCACTTATCAAATATAGAAACTTAGAACTAGAGGAATCTTTAAGAGCACAACTATAAGTAAATTAGATGAGATTGCTAACAGTGAAACAGATTAAACCATGCAGTGCGACAAAATGCAAGAGAGACAATTTATGCAATTATGAAATGCAACTAGATTCTAACCATGCATGTATGCAATGCAACAATGAAATGCAACTATGAAAGATGCAATTAGAGAAGAGATGAGGGAGAGATGGTTAGTAGGAAATGCAAAGGTTATCCTTGACAAAATTTGAACCAAGAAACAAATACCAATCTTCTACCAATCTGCTATCCAAATGCTAATGATTAGCTTTGCCAAATATGCACCAGACTTTCAGTATACCACTGTCAACAAAGAGATGAGCTTATTGTAGCTACTGTCAAGTATATATCAGTCAATTACCAAATGTAAATGAATAAGAGCCAATGCACAATAATCAATCTAGATGCCAAGAGCACTATGTCAGAGCATAGAAATGTCACTGTAACTTCAAATCAGATCACCGTAACTATGCGATCAGTTAACTGTAGTGATAAGATCAGCCTTCCAACAACCAAGATTGGTTACCGAAATAGCAGGGAATGAGAGCCAAATAGTTATGATTATTTGTGATGAATTTAGAATGTTTTCAGGCTTATTATTATGTGTTTAATCTTGAGATTAAGGTTTGTGATGGATATGTTTCAGATCTGATGTATGGACAATCAACAAAAGGCCACGATGGAGAGCAATAAGGTTTTGAACGCCTGTCGCCTAGCCTCAAGGGCTGATATACCAAGATGGGCACCCAAATCACAATGAAAAGGCTTGAAACAAGTGCCCAAATCCTCTTCCAAATCCTCACTTTGCTCATGCAATCACAACAGAGATTAGCCCTAGACCAAACATAATGCAATCATACCTCAAGATTGGCTTGCGGTCAAGGAAAAAGAGGCCTCCTCCAGGCCTGCCTCTGGGCCTAGAGGGCTAGTAAATGATATATAGGCCTGTAACAAGAGCTGTTAGCCCACTAATTCAAGGGATCAGAGATTATAATTACAAATTTTGAATGACAGATTGATACTGAACCTTAGAAAAACCTCTCATTAGCCCTGCAAGACGAAAAAAATAGTCCAAAATTAAAATGCAATGAGTTGATCAGCCTCCACTGCTCTGTGTCTAAGGTATATGACCCTTTTAGGCTTGCGTTAAAGCTACAGGAGCCAAACAAGGCCTGCGGCTAGGGTTTTAAGGGCCTTTTACACTTGCGGCTAGGGCTTCTTGGCCTCAAACCCTTGTGGGCAGCGTGAATGAGCCACTTATGATGATCCTGCAATCAAAACATGTTAAATTGATGCCCAAAATTGCAATTTATACCCAAAAATTTGTTTGCAAATAGTTGAATAGTAAACTCTTATATAAAACACTTATTTGCAATAGAACTAGCCCTATAAGGGCTTGCAGATTACAATTATGGCTGAGCGTTGATGGAAAAAGTGGGCTAAAATGATGGATCTAGGCCTTTGGAGGCCAAATCTAACCTCAAAACCCACTCGGCCTTCTTCCTTAGGCTGGACGGCTTCCTCCAACAGTGATTTAGTGCCCAAACCCTAGCAGCTAAGCTAGATGATGGCTGATGCCTTGAAAAATTTCAAGTTTGTCTTTGATCCTGAAGTATGGCACCTGCAAAATGACAAAACGCTAGCCGTCCCACTGGAATTACAAGAAAATGAAAAGTAGAAACCCCAAGATGGCTGTATATACAAGGCAAAATGATTACAAGGCTTAGAAAATTTATTTACAAATTATCTACACTATTCACAATAAAATTTATGGTTCTTTATAAGCAGATCTATTCGTTAAATGCACAATAGATAAAAATAAATGAGCGAAATAATTTAGATGGGTGAGCGATGGCCAAGATCTCTGTAAAACCAATTGTTAGATATACCTTGAAATTTAACAAAGTGGGCTCTTAAGCTTTCTTGTCTTGGGAGTTGGCTTTTCCAACCGAAAACTTCCCCTCATGCCTAAGATCTGAATCCCTGAAGTCTTGACACACTTAAAATCAAATTATAAGATCAATAGGGGCTAGATAGACACCATAACCCTCAATATCTAGAGATACCTACTAGATCAATCAAGTTAAAATGCTCTCTAAACCCAGTGACTAAAGCAAGATACATGTGCAAATAGTTAATCCAATCATTGGCTAATGAAATAATAACTTGTAAAATATTATTCAATAGAGCATTAAGAACATGATTCAAAAAATTACCACAAGAAATAGAAGAGGAACACCACCATGAATGAACCCCAACGTCTTTTGCTTTATTGATAAAAAGTATTACAACCAACAGGGCTTGAATAAGAGTCTTTTTACTAAATTTTTTGTCTTTGTGAGAAGCAAATGGTTTCTAATTTATAGATAAGTCTTTCAAGTGGAAAATAACGGCTAGTTGGCTTGATTCCGATCAAAATAATCTCGACCGTTGATAAATGTTTGATCATCTTTTAATCTCCACTGTTAAAAATCTTTAGTTTTGAGGAATATTCGAATTTATTATTTGATTCATTTTTTATTAGTTCAAAAATAATTATTTTGAGCCAATTTCCACAAAAAAATTGACTTTGATTTAACCACCAAAGTCCAAGGGTTCAATTTTTCTTGAAATTTCCAATATTCCCTTGGTGGAGAACTTTCAACCCACCAAAAGTTATTTTCTTTAAGACCCACGAATTTTTCAACTTGGAGAATTTAATTTCTCTAGGACTTTAATTTTGACTCCATTTAATTGAATTTCTGGCTTAGGATTTAGCTTATTTTTGCCAGAAAATTTAATTAATTGACACTTGAGGAGATTAATAATTTTTCCACCCTCTAATATTTTAGACATGATGTCTAAATATGAGGGACCATGCACTTAAATATTATTTACATAAGATAATTACATTTCAACTCTCAAAGGGGGAACACCCGTTTGTTATAGACCCTCAATTTATTATCCAATTCTACGACTCAATATGATCTAGTAGACCAAGTGATTTGTAATAAAATAATTTAGCCAATTATCTTAAATTATTTCCAAATCACTTGTACAAAAGACTCGACTAAGACACTAGGACTCACCTAAGACCTTGATAATAAATTCCACCCTAGCTTTGGTGTGAGGTTGGAGGGAAAAACACTATCGATCATCCATGTTTAGAAACATAGATGAATCAGTGAGACGAAAAACTTCCTAGGATGATACTTGTCGTCAAGATAATAGGCTTACCTAGGTTGTTACATACATATATGGTCTTACTAGCATCATTTACATTAAAATTTTGTAGAATGGGTTTACAACTCTGATAAACTGACGACTGATGACGATGAATCCAGGATAATATGACTGCTCAAACATAATGGAATCCTTTGCAAAAATGTGTACTGCTAGAGGGTAGTTGACACAGAGTGGTCAATAGACCACACACATCCGAATGAACCAAGTCCAAAATGCCCTTGGCTCGGTTTTCATTGTTGCGAAAGGACGTCTTAGCATACTTGCAACCCTTGCACATATTATTCTGGTTTGTGTTGCACTGTGGCAACCCTGTGGCTATATCCTTGAATATCTTCAACGCTCCATGGTGTAAATGGCCCATACACCTATACCATAGCTCCCTGAGGTCTTGGCCCTGCTCACAGCCCCCACTGCTACTCAAGGTCGCGACAATGTCAAACTGTAGCCTATAGAGGTTCTTTACCCTACACCAATTTGCTTCATGACTGCAGAATTGAAGGGCTTGAGGTAGGCTTTTCATTTGCTAATAATGACCTCATAACCCCAAATCCATCGTGGATGAGTTTACTACTTAAATGTTCTTCTTTACCCAAACTTTCCTTTTGGCTTGCCAATTCGGTCTTCCTGCTCTGCACTAGTTCTACGTGTGACCAACCTCTTGGCATTTTTGAGCAGCGAAAAGGAACTTTCAAATAGTCAAGTGTTTGTACCAAAACCACATCTCCTTGTGTGATTTTCATCTTTGCAGGTAACCCCTTCCGGACATCCACTTGTTGTAAACCCATAGCTAGGGATTTATTGCTTTTGGCATGGTAATTATTTTCTAGTGCTATAAATATCCTAGTGGATTCCTATGGTACTAAACAGTGTTACTTGGGAGTGGGAGCAAAAGTGGGGAGCGGGAGCGAAAACGAGAGTGGGGCGACATTTTCAGAAACTCCCGATTTGGGAGCGAATCCCAGAGCGTT
>APFE030867097.1:5054-43814 GCA_000404065.3 Pinus taeda
CTGTGTTGATATATGTGATTGATGTTTTAATGTGCGCATGCGATTATTTCTTTAATTCCGTAAATTGATGATCAACGTAGAGGAGGTTATGTATTATGCATGCATTCCACAAATAGTGTATAATCAGGATAATCTCTGTGAATAAGTGTTATATTATTCAAAATTTCTACACTTTAGCCAGGATGAGTTCATCTTGAAGGGGCATGTTAGCTTACGATTGGAGCCTTTGATTTCAAGAAATATAGGCGAGTGATCATAGATCCTACTCATACCAACCCACTTCTTAATAGAGAAAAAGTGATCAATAAGAGCCTCAACTACCAAGAAATGATCTAGCGTTTTTCCAATATGGTCCAATCCCATCCAATTTTTCCACCAAGTATGAAAAATATTGAGAGGTTCCACATCAATGAGGGATTGGTTAACCATCTGGTCAAGAGTAAAGTCTACCAATGGATGAATATGGGTTTAATCCCTTGCAATCAGAAGCATCCAGAGAACAAATTATATTTCACCCAATAATGAGAAAATGTTGGCTTAGGAAAGATTTATCAAAGAAAGACTCCCAAAATTGTTTGTGATTACGGACAGGGCCATAAATATTAAGTAGTTTGAAGGAACATGAAAACTCCTTAGAATAGAGTTTAATGCCTAGAATCACCTCCATACTTCATGCATTTATAATTTTGAAGCTACCGGGTAGCCATCCCACCACCAAACCCCCTAAATGGCCTACCGCATCAATGCATTGAAAACACCAACCCCACAACAATTTTTCAAGACAGAAAACAATAGATATACCAAGCCCCAAGGTCTCTTGAAGGAAATGACATCAGGGGACTCTAATTCGATGAGGTGTTTATGTGTTATTATTTTCGGGAGAATAGCCATCCCCATATAGTTGGAAGAAAAAATATTCATGAAGGCACATTAGTGGGGGCTACAAGTGCTCTAAGAACCACTTAGATGGATGTTTGTCTACCAGCAAACATATCTACCTTGGCACACTCTTTTGCTTTGGTTATATTCCATTTTATACCTCTACCACTTATGTCCAGACATGAGAGTTGCAATTGACCTAACCCCAATTCTGATGGTTTTTGAAATCGGTCATTTGAGCGGGGTCGCGGGTTTTAAGAGGAGGAGTTTTTTCCTGACAAATGGAATTGGGAGAGAAATGGTGTAGTAACAAGAGAGGAGATATCACACTAAAATAAATAGAGGGAGCAAAGGGCTTGTGATGGAGAATATGAAGAGACAGTAAGGAAAAAGGATGAGCCCATATAGAAGTTATATGAAAATTAAAGGAATTATCCACATAAACATAGGTATTACAATTATGAGAAACAACAAGAGAGGAGGTGAGAGAGGTACCAAGAACAAATTGCTCTGGGATATCCATTAAGCCTTTTTCCACATGCACTGCATCCATATAAGAAGCAACATTTGTAGAGATCAATTCCTCTGAACAGTGAGGAGGGACACCAGTCTCCCCACTCGAAGAAGGCATACCATTCTAAATACCAACATCTTCCCAAAATAGATTATACACATTCGTTGAAGGTTCCTAAACTGTTAGACAATTTTTGACTTGGTGACCATAATGATGGCATCTAAAACATTGAAAATGGACTCCTTCAAAATCAAACTCCTATAAATTTTCATCCCCTCCTTCAAGGTCAATTTCTTCGGGGTGCTTTTCTCTAAGATCCACCATGACTAAAAAATGAGCCATAGTAAGAATCCCTGTAGAGTGATATGAGGAATTATAAGATAGATAATTCCCAATGGGGTTCCAATGTCTTAGAAGACCTCACTTGTCCAAAAATCCAGAGGAAAACCTGGAAAATGAATGCAGAGAGGAACCAAATCTGACCTTTCCTTATGGGCATTAAACAATGATGATCAAAATTTAAAAATAATGCCACATCTTAACCTATACTTCTCTCACATCCTCAACAACCAAAAATTTAAGATGAATCCACCCCTCCAAAAGAATCTCCACCACTAGGAGAGATTGATCTAGGGAGTGACATCGAGCGCAACCCATTCTTTGAGGGTATGGATAGAGAAACGACAACCTTGAACTCTACCCACTAGAGAAGCTTCATCCAAACACACAACCCATTCCATATGCATGTTAGCTGCTAAGACGAAAGCAAGCCTTGGAAAATATTTCTTGTGAATAAAATGAGTTTTCTTATGGTCGGATTTGATATAGTTTTAATTATTGCTAAGCTAATACCCAAAACTAGGTTTCATAGATAAAACTCTAAAAAAGTCCTTCAAGATTGTAAGGCTAGTTGTTGAGAGCCGTACTACTTAAATGAGCTTGAAACAATAGATTTTGGTAGATGAAATATGTTAAAGTTCGGTAGAGGAGCAGATCCTTGACTAGAAAAAACTTGATTGAAAACCCTTGTATCACCCAAGTCAAAACTAAAACTAGTTGCATCCTGCAAGCCTAAAACGACAAGTGCAATGTCATTTAAAAGGAAATATGACATAGAAAGTGGTCTAGACGAGCCTAAGCCCCAAACTAGGCCAGGAGAACCCAAGATCGAGTCATTCAATGGAAGCCATGTGTCCTCGCCAGAGCAATGGAACAATTTTGCCACTATAACAACCCTAGTGAAAATTCCATGTAAAAAATATATAAGGCCATGGTCAATGGGCCACGTATTCCAAGATAAATGGTGGGGGAAACATCCTAGTAGGTGTTGACTTGGTTTATTATGACTAAGGAAATTGAAAAATGATGTTGAAGATAGCAACAAGAAATGTTAAAAATAGAATTGAGAAATTCTAGTTTAATTTGTCCTTGAATTAAACTGAGAATTAAAATCAAATTCTATTCTCATAGCAACTTGTAAATAGTTAATTAAGTTTAATTAACTTAATTAGCTTAGGAATTTCAGTTGGAATACTTTTGGAAGTCATGTAAGTGTTCTCCCTAAATTTTAGTGGTCCAATATGAGTTTAATTGTGAGTTGTAATTAGATAACTCAATTGACTGAGTTATGTTCAATTAAATTAGTTCCAAACTGTTTTTGGAACTAATAGAGAGTTAATAGTGAGTTTGTGCACTAATGCATCCGCTAGTGCTACTCCAATTAACTGAAGATTCCCTCATGAGAAACTCATGCATGTCAATTCTGAGAAAGACCCAGTTGAGACTAGAGTGCAGGGACAATGTACTATCAGTTGTATGATTTACTGAGTTGTATAGATCATGCATGCAATCAGGAACTGGACCTAGTTTGGATTACACAATTTTGGATGCAATGGATTCCCATTAATATGGGTTATTCAGCCATAGGAATTTCACAAGGAAATAGGGTCTTGGAGAGCAGCAGAGAGGCGAAGGTTTGGCTTGAGCTTTCTTGTGAGCTGGGAGATTGATCATATTGAGTGTTGGGATTTTTCTTGTCAGATCAAGCATTGTATTATCATCTTGGATTTCCGATTAATGCAATATAGATAGTAGGGATTTTGAGTTGTGGCTTTACCCTAGAGAAATTATTGTGTTATGTAACACTGTTTTGTCTTCCTCTTATCGATTATTGTTTTCATCAATCTATTGACTTATGCTGGTTGATAATAGTAGTAGACTCTTGTGTTGTACTTAAGTAAATTGCATGAGCTTGTGAATCTACATGATTTTCTACATGGTATCAGAGCTAGATATGTAGAAAACTCTACATGGTGTCAGAGAAAAGAACAATATAATAAAGGATATTTATAAGTTTTGAGTTTTGGATTATAGGTGAAATTCGAATTTGCAATACATAGTTCAGGATCGACAGATGGCGTTCAACGGTTTGCAGCTCAAGTATGCCTTGGATGGAAGCTTGAATTATATAGCCTAGAAGGAAATGATGGAGACCATGTTGGAGAATAATGGCTTGAAGGAATTCATTGGTCAGGACATTCTTAAGCCATTAGCATCGGATGCTTAGAATTTGGTCGAATGGAAGAAGTGTGTGGTAAGGGTGAGGTGGATAATCCTTGAGGGAGGTCAAAACCACATTGTCTCAATTCTCCATGGAAAGGAAACTCCACATGTTATGTGGAAAGTATTGAAGGACCTTTTCCAGAACAACAATGACCATAGGAAGTTGGCACTGAAAGATAAACTTTGAAAAATCAAGATGGAGGCGGGCAATTCAATTCCAAATTACTTGACCAAGTTCACTCATTGTCGGGATGAACTTGGAAGTGTTGGAATCAATATTGCCGAGGATGATATGGTGAGCCTAGCTCTTCTAGGAATTCCAAAGAGTTGGCATAGTTATCAAGACTCTGTCAATGGTTAGGAGAAGCTTCCAGATTGGGAACAACTGTGGTCAGATTTGATGCAGGAGGAGATCAAGAGGAACACCAAATATGGGACCTATTCTAAGGAAGTGGAAGAGGATTTTGCCTTAGCGAGTAATGAAAAGAACGCCAAGGGAAAGGAGTCCAAAGACGAGGAGGGTGGAAAGAATATGGACTTGACAAAAGTCAAGTTTTTTCACTGTCATGAGCATGGGCACTATGCCAAGATCTGTCCACAGAAGAAAGCAAGCAAGAAGGAGCTAATAGTAGTGACAGTAGGTGAAGCTCTAGCTTCACAATTAGAACTTGATTTCACTCTCATTGCATGCATGGCCAACACTTCCATGGGAGGCATGTGGTATCTTGACAGTGGTGCCTCATTTCATATGATGGGGAATAAAGATATCTTTAGTGGTTTTAAGGAGAAAGACTTCAAGCAAAGCATAGAGTTTGGAGATGACAAGAGGTATAGAATTATCGAGATCAGTACGGTTACCTTTTAGAGGGACTCTGGCTCCCCTCTTAGGATCACATATGTGATGTATGTTCCAGGACTAAAGAAGAATCTTGTATCAATCCTGGTATTGGAAGACCATGGCTATGATGTGGTTTTTAGTAAGGGAAAGTTTTTCATTAGACACATCGCCATGGGACAACTGAAACATATCGGTTCATGGGTCAAGAATTTGTATACTCTTGAGGTTCAATATGCATGGAAATCCTTGAGGAGAAAGGCAAAGGTTAGAGACTTGGTGGTTGAGAGGGAGAGTAAATTACCTCTCAACATGTAGCCCTAGAAGAATCATTCTTAGACAAATGTGCAACAACCACAATTAGAGAAGCTAAGAGGAGAGTGAGTGGAGGGATCCACTCAAGAATAGAAGAATTAGTCTTAGACGCAGCTTCAGGAAGTTGTGGAGTAGCCACAACTAGAGAAGTTGAGAGGATATCGAGTGGAGGCATCCACTCATGTAGAGATCTCCAGTGTGGGGAAATTTCGAGCCAAGTGGACAAGGAGATCACATGCAGCCATACCACTAGGTGTGAGGTGGGGAAATATGAAGTGATAATCCCCCAAGGCATGAAACTGGGCAAAGTCCATTGAGAGCTTTTATCTCATGGATCATACCTTTCTACGAGAGCCCAAAGTACATAGTAGCGGGAGGAATTAGTGGGATTGATGCAGTCAGAGATAAAAGTGATAGAGGCTAGAGCAATAAGATATTAAAGATCACAGAGAAGGGTTGACAATAGTGTAGAAAGGTGTAATCAACATAAGCACAAAGTTTCCAATTGAAAGAGGCAATCGCAGATAGAGACTTTGATGACAAATGCATCATACTAATTTAGGTTGGATGTTTTTTTCATTTTTGGAGTTGTTGGAGCAACAACACTAGAGAGACATGTTGTATGTAGAACATTCCCAAGGTTCAGGATTAGGATTGAGTTCAATTCCTTTATTTTTGAGAGGGAGTGTTGAAAATAACAACAAGGAATGTTAAAAATAGAATCCAGAAAGTCCAGTTTAATTTGTCCTTTAATTAAACTAAGAATTAAAATTGAATTCTATTCTCGTAGAAACTTGTAAATAGTTAATTAAGTTTAATTAACTTAATTAGCTTAGGAATTTTGAGTTGGAAGTCTTTTGGAAGTCATGTAAGTGTTCTCCCTAAATTTTAGGGTCCAGTATGAGTTTAATTGTGAGTTGTAATTAGATAACTCAGTTGACTGAGTTATGTTCAGTTAAATTAGTTCCAAACTGTGTGTGGAACTAATACAAAGTTAACAGTCAGTTGGTGCACTAATGCATCCACTAGTTCTACTCCAGTTAACTGAGGATTGCCTCATCAAAAAATCATGCATGTCGATTTTTGAGAAAGACCCAGTTGAGAATAGAGTGCAGGGACATTGTACTATCAGTTGTATGATTTACTGAGTTGTATAGATCATGCATGAAATTAGGGACTAGACCTAGATTAGATTGCACAGTTTTGGATGCACTACATTCCCATTAATATGGTCTATTCAGCCATAGGATTTGTGCAAGGAAATAGGGGCTTGGAGAGCAGTAGGAGAGGCTAAGTTTTGGCTTGAGCTTGCTTGTGAGTTGGGAGATTGATCATACTAAGTGCTGGGATTGTTCTTGTGATAACAAGCATTGTATTATCATCTTAGATTTCTAATTAACGCAATATAGATAGTAGGGGTCTTGGGGTTGTGGCTTTCCCTAGGAAAACTTATTGTGTTATGTGCCATTGATTTGCATACCTCTTGTCAATTATTATTTTCATTGATCTATTGCCTTCTGCTGGTTGATAATAGAAGTATATTCTTGTCATGTGCTTTATTAAATTGCATGAGCTTGTGAATCTACAAGGTTTCCTACAAAGACAATGGCTAAGGCTTTGGAAAGTCATGAGGCATTAATTAGCATTTCATTTATGAAAATAATGGAAATTAGGAGAAAAGGAAGGTGAAAGTTCATAGGTTGCATGTGAGGAGGAAAATGAAGGAAAATAAGATAAAATGAAGAAAATAGAGGCCTCATTCATAAAAAGGCTTCTGAAGATAAGTTAGAAAGCTCTCAGCTCAAGCTTTTTATAGGTTTTGGTGGAGCTCTCTTTTATTCTCCCTCTCTCTCTCTCATATTATTGGAGACTTAGAGTTTCCTTGAAAAAAATCTTGGAAGGTGTTGCATACGTGGATTATTGGAGCAAGAAGGAAAAGGAAGAGCAGGAAAGCATTAGAAGGCATCGAGATCAACAACTACAATAATTTTTCTTGTAGGTACCGAGTTGCATGTATGTTTTCCTCGCTAGTTTTGGCATGCATGACACATGCATGTGGTTTCTTGGTTATGATATATCATTGGAATGGAGGATTTCCTAGATTGACAGTGGATTTACCTAGTCTTTCCATTTCCTGGATAACCATGGAGATTGTGGGTTTATTTACTTGTTTTGTTTTGACTGGTTCTCATGTTTCCTTAGCTTGGGTTGAGTTATTAATTCCTCGAAGCCTTGGTTGGACAAACGCTCTGGAAGCCCTATAATGGCTTTGGTTAAGTTACTAGTCCCATAGCCTTGGTTGGACAAATGTTTGGGAAGCCTTGTAACAACTTGGTTTGAGTTATTAGTCTTGGAAGACTTGGTTGGAAAAACACTCTAGAAGCCCTTGGTGGATTAAGTTATTAGTCTTGGAAGACTTGGTTGGAAAAACACTCTAGAAGCCCTTGGTGGATTAAGTTATTAGTCTTGGAATCCTTGGTTGGACAAACACTTAAGAAGCCCAAAAACAGTTGTGGGTTGAGTTACTCGCCCTAGAGCCCTGGTTAGACAAACTCCCTATATCCCGACAGTAGCCATGGGTTGAGTTACTAGTCCTGGGAGTTGGTTTGGAATAAACACTCTGGAGTCCTGGGAGTTGGGTTGGAATAAATGCTCTGGAGCCCTGGAAAGCTGGGATAGAGACTGATTGGATGATGGTTTTGGTGATGTCTGACTATGAGGTGGAATTACCTTTTGATGGGTTGAGGTGGATGGGATCTAGAAGCCCTAGATGGTTTTTGATTGATGTGTTCTATGAGATCCCACATTCATGCTTGGAATATGGCACGAGGGTGAATGGCTAAAGGGAGATTTGGCTCAGCCATTCTATTGTTGGGTGGAACATGGAAGTTCCATCTCGAGTTTGCATTTTGCATCATTAATGAAAGGTTATTTATACCAGTATTTCTATGAGTATTATGATGGATTATATGTGGTGTATATGCCTATGATTTCATTGATATTTATGTCCCTATTATGCTGGTTATGTATATGTTTTATGACAACAGTTATGTATGGATCTCATCATGTTTTTACTTGTAAATGAATGAATAATATATCTATGACCTAATGGATGGAATGGTAGTTAAAGTGGTAAGGAAATAATGCTTCATGGAAAATCTCATATAAGTATGAGGACCTTATGCTTAGATCCATTATTTACACCTATGGGTTACATATTTACTAAGTGTTTGACAAAATGTATGTTATGGTCAGTAGGGGTTTAGCCCAAGTCTTGAACAATTATTTTCTTTAGTACTATCATTTCCATGTTATTTTACTGCTTTGAAGGGATATTTCAATTTTGGGCAGTGACTTGGACTCTGGGCCTGAAAAAGTGGCTTAAATCCCAAAGTCGTTGTCATAACACTGACAAATTGGGCCTCTAGTCGCTAGAAGGCAAGCCTGTGAGAGCGAATATAGGTTTGCAGTCACACGCATGCCTTGTCATGGGATAGAATTTGGGTTTAATTAATCTAAATGCTAGGTTAACTCAGGGGTTGGGCACCTGGAGTGGTGGATTAGCTCTTACGGGTCCTGAAGCATCTGAGGGAAGTCTGTGTGTTGTGTTTCTGTCGATTCTATTTCATTAATGTTACCTACAAGGTTGAATCATATAATAGTAGCCTCTCATTGCATTTTTACCCCGACTGGCAGGTTGATTGGGTAGATGTGGGAGGAGGGTTTTATAACAGCTGACACTGAGGCATCCCCAACCTTATATGGTGAATCTCAAGCCATATTTGAAACCAAAACCAACGGAGAGTAACATGCAAATAATTTTTGGGGGGACCATGCAAAAACTGGAGAAGATTCCAAATGACCCAAGAACGTCACGAATATGCTAGAACATGACGAGTCTTTAGGCTTGTAGTCCATGAGTTCCTCCTCCACCATACAAAGGGAATAATATGGCAAGAAAATAAAATATGAGAGGGATTAGAAAAATACTAACCCCCAAGACGAGCCCTTCATTCCCAAAAAACCGTTATGCTCTGACCAAAATAAAGAGAAAACAACCAGGTGAAGATGAAAGACATGGAGTAGAGGGTGTTGAAGAAGATTGTTAAATAGATTCCAATAGCCCTCATTCGCCCGAAACCCTGAGATGAACTACCTCCATTATTAGGGTTTCCACCCTCCTAATTGTAGATCCCTTAAAAATCTTATAGAGTCAAAGACTCAATTCAAAACGAAAATAACTAAAAATTATCTAATTAAATAAATAAACTAACCACAAAAATAGTAACTAACAACAAAGAAAAATAACTATAAAAAATGAAACTAATCTATTTGGCAACAAATTTAACTATCTATTATGTTGAAGAAAAATAAATATAATTAAAGTGTAGCTATAGAAGCATAATACAACAAAATATAAGTAAAATGCAAATGAACAAAAATAGAGTATATTGTTGAAAAAGAACACTATAAAGCATAAATAAATACAAAAACAATTTCTTACATCAAGAAAGTGGACATTATATGTCCTAAATATAAAGATAAGTTTTTGTGTGGAATGGAAAATATGTCCAGTAAATAAATTGATTCACAGTAATCCGTAGAATTTTACACCAGCAAGAAAATAACCACCATGGTTGTGGAGTGGCCCTTACTCTACAGTTTTTTGGCGGGTTGCAATGTCTTATGCACTTATAGGAACACAAAGTAGTTTATTCGTTCTAATATAAAATGACAACAACATAGCCAAAAATCGAATCCTCAAAGTTTGGTTCTTATAGTTTATATGCAAAAATATATTTCTAACAAACATAACTAATTAAAGGAATTTTGATGTAAAAAGTGGGCCTTAAAACAAAAAATGTAATAACAAAATTAACTTTGAAAGAGGCAATAGTATTCAAGATGTCGATGTTATCCCCAAATGTAAATATTTTGGAGGGAAAAGAAGAAAACATTTTTTTTAATGGTAGTTTCAGCTTATCTCCTTATAGGTTTACTCAAATGTAAATTGTAAATATTTGTTGGACATGGAATTAAATTCTGCGTCCAATGAGTATCCACTTTGCATGCTTCTAAGTCTACTCAGATGTATGCAAAGTGGTACTTATTGGTTGTGGAATTTAATTACGCATCCAAAATATGTATACACTTGACATCTGAGAAAACCTATAAGGAGATAAGACAAAAATACAATAAAAAAGTAGTTTCCTTTCTTTTTTTTTAAAAATTCATAATTCTTATTCTATTATTTTAACTATTATTTTTCTTAGGAGGCCTATTTAAGACCTCAAAATTCCCCTAATGTGGTTTCTACTTTTAATTGGTTCTTTCCAAGAATAAAGGAAGCAACCACTTTTGGTTATAGTAGTTAGGTGTCCCAAAACTTACCACTTACACACAAAAAACTAACTTAACTAATTTTCATGAGTTGTCCTTCTTTAGCCTATTTTCAAGCCTCATAGGTTGAATGGTATGAAGTGGTTTGAGACAAAATTTTAGGCTTGAGCTGACAGGAAAAAGTAATAGCAATGGTAAAAAGTAAATATTTACAAAAGGAAAAATGGATTGCTACTGATAGAAGTTTCAACAACAATGGTATATATTCTTCAAAACTCTTTAGGTTGTAGAGAATCTCTGTAATATGGCTATGTAGTTTTATATGGACTGTAGTTGCTAACGAGGATTTCTGCAACTATCCTTTTCACATCTAGAATTTTAAAAGGGTGTCCCAATTAATACCTGCAAATACATAACCAACTAACATACACCATGGCACACAACATTGTTAACTTATTAAAAAAAACTTATGCATTACCCCTGAATCCATTCACTCTAATCATGATGAATAAATGGAACAAGAATGATGAAAATAGATAAGAAAAATAGTGATAAAATAGATGATTAAGAGTGATGAATTCATTCGTCATCAATTGCAATGGAAATTCTTCTCTTGGAGAGGCTTCCTAAAAGTGATGTGGAGATCCAAGGAAATCATGAATACAAGGAGAATCATGCTATTGAGAACCAATCTCATAAGGGGAGTATGTTATCACAAAATTCTAGGTCTGAGCTGGCAAGAAAATATAATAGCAATGGTAAAAAGTAAATATTTACAAAAGGAAAAGTGCATTCCTACTGATAGAAGTTTCAACAACAATGGTATCTATTCTTCAAAACTCTTTAGGTTGTAGATAATCTTTGTAATATGGATATGCAATTTTGTATGGAATTTATATATATATATATATATGGAAAATTATTATTGTGGGTACAATCCAAGAGATCATGTTTAACTTCATTGTTGCTAACAAGGATTTATTCATGTTATCCTTTTCACATGTAAAATCATAAAAGGGTGTTCCACTTAATTCCTTCAAACACATAACTAACCAACATACACCATGGCACACAACATTATTAACTTATTATAAAAAAATTAACGCATTACCACTAGATCCATTCACTCCAACTATGATGAATAAGTGGAACAACAAATGATAAAAATAGATAAGGAAATTAGTGATAAAAGAATTGATTAAGAGTGATGAATTCATTCCTCATCAATTTCAATGGAAATTATTCTCCTAGAGAATCTTCCTAAAATGGATGTGGTGATCCAAGGAAATCATGAACACAAAGGAAAACATGTCGTTGAGAATCAATCTTATAAGGGGAGTATAATGTGTCAAAATTCTAGGCCTGAGCTAGTAGGAAAAAGTAATAGCAATGATAAAAAGTAAATATTTTTAAAATGAAAACTGCATTGCTACTAATAGAAGTTTTAACAACAACGGTACCTATTCTTCAAAAATCTTTAGGTTGTAGAGAATCTGTGTAATACGACTATGCAGTTTTGACTGGACTTTATATAGGGAATATCATTATCGTGGGTACCATCCAAGAGATCATCCTTAGCTTCATGGTTGCTAATGAGGATTTCTGCAACTATCCTTTTCACATCTAAAATCATAAAAGGGTGTCCCACTTAATACCTACAAACACATAAACTACCAACATACACCATGGCACACAACATTGTTAAATTATTGTAAAAAAAACTTATGCATTACCACTAGTTCCATTCACTCTAAATATGATGGATAAGTGGAACAAGAATGATGAAAATAGATAAGGAAAATAGTGATAAAAGAAATGATTATGAATGATGAATTCATTCCTCATCAATTGCAATGGAAATTCTTCTCTTGGAGAGGCTTTCTAATAGGGATGTGGGGATCCAAGGAAATCATGAACACAATGTCTAGTCAATTTAGTGTCCTAAATTTCTCTACATAAATTATCAATATGGGTATCGTGCACTGATGAAGTGTGGTGCACCATATGTGCTTAGTTAACCTTTTTTCTTACTTCATTGTTTTATAGTTTATGTTGTTTTTGGCAGTTTTGTTTCTTATGTTAGAATCTAGTTTCTAAAGAAAAGAGAAAATGAAACAAATAAAAACTTTGAATAGTTAGATTAATCTAAGCCGGCGAAATATCTAAGAAAAGAAAGAAAGAAAAAAAAATCAAGTCCCATTCATAACTTCACATATCGCCAATTTCATTTTTAAGGAACTAAAAAGACTCAATGAGACATGAACTTATGTAATGAGTATCCTACTAAGCAAAAAGCAAGAACATGTAAAGAAAAACTAATCTACTATGTTCTCTATGCTCCAATTCACCAATCGGAAAATAGAAATACTACTTTCTTGGAATATTTTGTCAAGCATAAATTACACAGTTAGATAAATCTACCATCAACCAGTTGAACACACTTGCATGAATTAAAATTGCATGAATGGAAAATCTAAACTATCAAACTTGAAAGCAATAAAATGAAAAGCAAAGCCAATTATCTTGCCTATAATCACAATATTTCGCCAATTAACTTCTAAAAAGGTGTTAAGCTAAAGGCTCCAGAAATATCATCATATAGCATGAAAGAAATGACATCTAAACTATCTAATTGCACACTAATAAAAAACAAAGCCAATCATCTCACCTATGATCACAATATTTCGCCAATTAACTTCTAAAACGGTATTAAGCTAAAGGCTTTGGAAATATCATCATATAGCATGAAATAAATGACATCTAAACTATCTAATTGCACACTAATGAAAGCAAAGCCAATCATCTCACCTATAATCATAATATTTCACCAACTAACTTCTAAAATGGTGTTAAGCTAAAGGCTTGGGAAATATCATCATATAACATGAAAGAAATGACATCTAAACTATGTAATTGCACAGTAATGAAAAGCAAAGCTAATCATCTCACCTATAATCACAATATTTTGCCAATTAACTTCTAAAACAGTGTTAAGCTAAAGGCTCCGGAAATATCATCATATAGAATGAGAGACTAATCTAATAAGCAAATACAAGAAACATGTAAAGAAACTTAATCTACAATCAACCGATTGAACACACTTGTATGAATTAAAATTGCATGAATGGAAACTCTAATCTATCAAAATTGAAAGCAATCAAATGACATACTTGAATGAAATCAAAGCAAAACTACAAAATAAAATCTATTCTACCTTACATTCTAATGTGCTCCATGACATCTACTTCACATCTCCTTCCATGTTGAGAACATCAAAGCTTTATTCAAATTCTTCAAAATTGCAAAGTACAACAAAGTTCTCCAAAGCTTTCCAAATCCATCAAAGAAGAACTACAAGCTCCAAGCTAAAGAGCTACCAAAAAGTTACAAGCTTAAGAACTAAAAAGCTAATCTAAGCTAACAAATGAAAGAGAGAGATATCCTATTTATACAAAAATATGAAAAGTCATCTCATTAATGAGAGTCCATGAATCTCTCCCTCTACCTCTAGAGCCCTAATCAAAATAGGAACTGATAAGACACATGTCTTCTTAGAGTTTTAATACAATTAGGAGATGTGACACATATCCTCATGATCCCATGATTCTCTCCACTCAAATTCGAATTTGGCCTTAGAGTGCCACATAAAGGTCTTCTAGAAGCCTCATTTTGACCTACACATGTTAACAATCTCAACCGACTTGTTAGGTATAAGCATACACACATTATTTTCTAATTTTTAACCACAAATTCACTTAAAAGGGCTAAGAATTAATAATGTTTGGAAAAACATAAATGTGACCCAATGATAATGAAAGTGGGATGAATGTAGTGACATAGTAGTGAAATGGAAGTGAAATGGAGGTGATATAATGGACATAATAGTGAAAGTGTAATGGAAATTAATGACAATTTCAAGACCCAACATATCCCCCAACTGAAGGTATTGCATGTTCTCATGCAATATATATTACATTAATTCTTTTGAACCTTGAGCTTTGGCTTAACTTTGCATGATATCATTTGATAACTTCATACTTCCGTAAAGTGTTTTTCTTGAATTGCAACATGGTTGGTTCTTGTGTAACAACCATATTTTGTTGTTGCATTCTATTTTGATCTTTGAACTTTGCATAATGATATTTTGATTATTGTTGCAAAGTATATCCTTATTGGATTGCACGATGGTTGGTTCTTGTGTGATAACCATGATTGTGTTTGTATCCAATTTATCCTTTAAGAATTTTTTGAAAGGCCATTGTATGCTCGTAATAACAATGTAATAGTTAATATATTTTGGAAATATGTGGGCTCCTGAATATGATATGGACATGGAAAGATATGAATATGAATGTATTCTCCCCCAACTGATGGTATTGGCAATTTTATGAAATGAGGAAGAGAAATGTTTTTCCAACAATTATCATTCTAGATTTTTATGGAATTCTGTGGTCAAAAGTTAAAAAATGACGTACCTTAACTTACCCTTTGGAATGAATGAGTTGTATGTGTGGTGACTGCAAAATTCTGATCATATTCTTCTTCAAGTGGCTGAACAAGAAGAGTCATGGAAAAGAGTTAAGATGACTTTTTATTGCTTCTACTAAAATTTGTTGAATCCGCTCCAAAATGCTGAAAATAATAGTCTTCATGTCTTCAAAATTCGTTGGCACAACTCCTACTATGTGAAAAGATGTTCTAACGTCGAACATAGTAGGAAATTGTTGACTTAGTGGCCATTAATGGATGCCACTAGTCAACACGAGAACTCTCACATTGATGACAATGAGAGTCAAGATGCCCAAACACATCTTCCTAGGTACGAATGAATTTGCTGATGTCGATTCACCTAGAAGATCTGACGAACAAGGAACATTAATGTATTCCCATTGTTTGTCAACATAAGAACTTGCCATTAAGGCATGCAAGCCTCAAGGTGTCTTTACAAGGAACTTAGACTTAAAGGACTATGGACTCAATAATTTGCATTGAAGCAGGGCTTATTTGTGAAATGAAAATGACAGGAAAGGGAAGATGAAAATGGAATATGGAAATGGAGAGAAGAAATGGCAATGGGAAATAAGCATGAGAATGAGCCTCTTGCTTCTATTTGTGGGTTGTGAATGGACAAAAGGAGATGGAAAGTGTATGTGAATGTAAATGGAAAATATGAAGTGAAATGAGGTGAATGGTTTATTATGAGGTATGGATGAGATGGAGACTATAGTATCTGAAAGTTTTTCAAGTGTTTGGATATAATTTTGCATCAACATATTTCCTCTTTGTTGTTGATCATGCTCTTATGAAACAAATTGGTCTCTTAGAGAGACACCATTCACTTGTAGTCATTTGTCCTTCCTCCTGGAACCTACAAAAAACTAATACTTCTTCTGCAATGGAATGTAAGATTATCAAAGGAGAGAGGTGATCAATCTCTCTAGTTATGATATTTACATACAAAACTAAGAATTTGTATCAATGAAACAAGTTCTGAAAGGAAAAAAAAAAAAAAAAAAATTATACCTGCTTTGAAATTAGTGCCTCAAGTTGAATGTTGCTTCTTTTCAACAATTTATTTCATTATTTCCCATTTCAAACTCAAATGATAGATTTCTCATTGTGTAGATCTTGTTGAGATCTTTATAATAACACTTGAATCATCAAAATCTGATTTCGTATGAGAAATTTAAGTTTATTTGAACAATGAGATTTGTCTGCTGCGGAATGGCTTTAGCTGCAAGAACGAATTTAGCTACAAAATGTGCACAATATCTATAGCTGAAAATCTTGAATAAAAAGTTAGCCATTCATTTTTCATCATCAGTCCAAAATCAATCAATACCTTCAGAAAAGTGAGTAAATAACTTATTCATTTTATTGATTCAAATTTTTTTTTTCTTGACATGTGATGACTTAGTGTGGCGACTTAGTGATAACACACACCTTGACTTCCCTTTGATCAGGGTTTTCTTCATCAACTAGGATCAAATGGATAGGACACCATCCATGTACTGACATTTTCCCAACTACTCATGTGGCTCGTTTCATCTCTTGACACCTATAACCTATAGAAGTATGAAAATGGCTGCGGAATTGCCAGTTAGCTGTGGAATAAGGCTGCATTCCGTAGCTAAAAGACAACCAACCATTAGTTTTCTGATTTAAGTTATTGGAAAAGAGATTTTATGTAGCCAAGTACCAGGGGGGAAGCCCAAGATCGCAGCTGGTGCATAGGACTAATTATTTATGATCTGCTATATTTTTTTTCAATTTTCTTCATTGTCTGCCTGGAAAATAAAAAACTTTGTAAATGGTATATGAAGCAAAACAATTTTAGTGATGAAAATATATTAGAGCAATGGAAATGTACGATTTTTTCAACAGCTTTGATGACTCCTACAGCAACCGTCTGACGCATATCCCTGACTGCAAAACGACCCAATGGAGGACACTCAGCAAAGGATTCGACAACCAACAAACTTGGGAATAATGTGGCAAGTGTGGCAATGTTTTTGAACCACCTTTCTCCATGCTTTGGCAGTTCTGTTACTGCTGCAATAAAAGTCTCAGTTACTGAAAAATTTACATCCCCAATTTCCACTTCTACTCCATTGAATGCTCTTGCAAATGTTTTTGTAACCCCCTTATTATGGCCTTTGAACTTTTTGAAGAACTTCAGCCAACCAACCTTTTTCAATGTTCCTTTTAGCTGTGGGTATCCTTTCATGAATTTGACTCCTCCAGGATTTGTCTTCACAATGAGACCGATTCTGCCTTTTCTTACTGCGTAAACACCACTGTAGAAGATGGATATATGAAAACATAGTGGTTATGTGGAAGCAAAACAGTTGTATGAACATGAAAGGAAGAATACCGTGGAGAAAACTAATGGATATGGAACTGGAAAAATACTGAATACGAAATGAAGAAGGGTTTTCTAAGAGAGAAGACTCATATGGATAGAAATAGTGTGAGGGCTGCAGAATTTAGTGTACAGTCAGTTTACGCAAAGGTAGAGTATTACTTGTAAACAAAACTTGCAAGACTGAGTAAAACCCGAGAAGTTTGAGTTTATAAGAAAAACGTTGCGGGAGTAGAAGTTGAGAGTTTCAGTGAGGAAAAGCCACATCTATCAACTCATTAATAACCTCTGAATCTAATTGTCTAAGAGTCCTTCCTTAAGAATCTGAAACACTCACATCATTTAATTAACCGTTCAAATAGTGTCATATCCAACCATCTTACTGTTAAACGGGGAGTGGCAGAGCAGGTGTCAATGAGTTACAGACAGGTGGCAAGAGGAGGGAGATGTATAATCAGCAAACAATTAATTATCAACACATCGTTGATTTCAAATTGGAAGCAACTGAATTAAATCAAATTTCTAGTTAAAATTCCGTTTTTTTTCTCTCGCGGCCTTCAAAAATGGGCTCCAAAGAACTATGGAAATCTCCCAAACCGCTTCAAATTCCTTAAAACAATTACTGGGTTATCTAACTGACCCTATTGCCGAAAAAACCCAAGTTTTATGTTCCCAAATTCATCTTTTTTTAGCCAAATCATGCAGTTGAAGTTTGACATTTTTTCTTGTTTTGTGTTTTCCTGAATTACTGTTTTTATTGTTCTGCATTTTATGAATTGCTACATTCGTTTTTTTTTTTTTTGGTTTGATTTGAAATTTGAACACAGGGAAATAACAAATGAACAATGTTGAAATTTTCAAGAACACCTGAACAAGTATTTTGCATATGTTCTCGCTTTCTAGCTCCAGAAGTTTTCTAAGAAATCTTTCCCATTCACGCCATTCTCATTCTGTTCGTTCTTGGAGTTGTATAAAATATTTCTTACTATCCACCGTTAGCAAGCAATCTGGATTGGCCTGGTTTACTTAGTGTTGTGCACCTAGGAGGATTTAAGCCTGTCTCAACCAAAGATAGAGGAGGGCTATTGAGATGAGAATAGCAGTCGTAACAATGTTGATGATACTTTAGTAATGGATAGAATACAAATGTCTGTTGAAGATTTTCACTAACATTGGCCTACTGCTGCTAATTACAAGAGTCATGCAAACAACTAGAGGAGGCTATTGCAGGGTTTATTTTTTTTAATGATTTTGCAAGTTTGTTTCAAGGCCAAACCTCAGACATGAATGCATATTTTCTATTGAGGCTACAACGAAAACTAGGATTGGAGATAGCCATTAGTTGTTTCCTTTTTTTTCTTCTCTGAAATTATGAAATTTTATAAAAATGATTAATGATTTTCAATTTCAGGCAACAAAGATTTCAAAGTAAATATGCTAAAAATTGGACTTTGATTGAGGTCTTAGGCTGGTTTTTAATCAATCTGAGCTGGGTCACTAGGATAAGATCTATGTCAGGACAATTCCGAAGATGCCCATGTGGTCAGTTTCTTCATTGGATCCCTGTAACCTGCCAAACTTTGGAATTAGCTATGGAATTCACAGTTAGCTGCCGAATCAGGCTGCATTCCGTAGCTAATTTGCAAAAACTTATTAAAATAAGACACAATGTTTTGAGGGTCACTACAAACCATAACCAGTCAATCTTGGACAACTGAACCTATCAAAGCAGTTGGATTTTATTTTTTATTGAATCAAATGAAATGATGAAGTTTATTTTTTCCCCTTTTTCTCTCTCTCTCTTTTTTTCAACATAACAATTCTTTTTCTGATCCTTCGGATCACACAAAGTGTAGAGGAGAGCATACTCAAGAAATTATTAATTTCTTTTTTAGATGTAAGAAATAAGGTCTCTTAATTACACCTCCCCGGAAACGGCGGCAAAATGTCTAGTTAATTTAGTGTCCTAAATTGCTCTACATAAATTATCAATCACGGTATTGTAAACTGATGAAGTGTGGTGCACCATATGTGCTTAGTTAACCTTTTTTCTTACTTCGTTGTTTTATAGTTTATGTTGTTTCTGGGGGTTTTGTTTCTTATGTTAAAATCTAGTTTCTAAAGAAAAGATAAAATGAAACAAATCAAACTTTGAATAGTTAGATTAATCTAAGCCGGCAAAATATCTAAGAAAAGAAAGAAAGAAAAACAAATCAAGTCTCATTCATAGCTTCACATATCACCAATTTCATTCTTAAGGAACTAAAAAGACTCAATGAGACATGAACTTATGTAATGAGTATTCTACTAAGCAAAAATCAAGAACATGTAAAGAAAAACTAATCTATTGTGTTCTCTATGCTCCAATTCACCAATCAGAAAATAGTAATACTACTTTCTTGGAATATTTTGTCAAGCATAAATTACACCGTTAGATAAATCTACTATCAATCAGTTGAACACACTTGCATGAATTAAAATTGCATGAATGGAAAATCTAAACTTGAAAACTTGAAAACAATAAAATGAAAAGCAAATCCAATTATCTCACCTATAATCACAATATTTTTCCAATTAACTTCTAAAACAATGTTAAGCTAAAGGCTCCAGAAATATCATCATATAGTATGAAAAAAATGACATCTAAACTATCTAATCGCACACTAATGAAAAACAAAGCCAAACATCTCACCTATAATCACAATATTTCGCCAATTAACTTCTAAAACAGTGTTAAGCTAAAGGCTTTGGAAATATCATCATATACCATTAAAGAAATGACACCTAAACTATATAATTGCACACTAATGAAAGCAAAGCCAATCATCTCACCTATAATCATAATATTTCACCAATTAACTTCTAAAATGGTGTTAAGCTAAAAGCTTTGGAAATATCATCATATAGCATGAAAGAAATGACATCTAAACTATCTAATTGCACACTAATGAAAAGCAAAGCCAATCATCTCACCTATAATCACAATATTTCACCAATTAACTTCTAAAACGATGTTAAGCTAAAGGCTCCGGAAATATCATCATATAGCATGAGAGACTAATCTAATAAGAAAATACAAAAAACATGTAAATAAACCTAATCCACAATCAACCGGTTGAACACACTTGCATGAATGGAAACTCTAATCTATCAAACTTGAAAGCAATCAAATGACATACTTGAATGAAATCAAAGCAAAAATACAAAATAAAATCTACTCTACCTTACATTCTAATGTGCTCCATGACATCTACTTCACATCTCCTTCCATGTTGAGAACATCAAAGCTTTATTCAAATTCTTCAAAATTGCAAAGTACAACAAAGATCTTCAAAGCTTTCCAAAGCCATCAAAGAAGAACTACAAGCTCCAAGCTAAAGAGCTACCAAAAAGCTACAATCTTAAGAACTAAATAGTTAAGCTAAGCTAGCAAATGAAGGAGAGAGATCTTCTATTTATACAAAAAGATGAGAAGCCATCTCATTAATGAGAGTCCATGAATCTCTCCCTCTACCGCTAGAGTCCTAATCAAAATAGGAACTGATAAAACACATGTCTTCTTAGAGTTTCAATAAAATTAGGAGATGTGACACATATCCTCATGATTCCACGATTCTCTCCACTCAAATTCGAATTTGGCCATAGGGTGCCACATAAAGGTCTTCTAGAAGCCTCATTTTGACCTACACATGTCAACAATCTCAACCCACTTGTTAGGTATAAGCATATGCACATTAACCACAAATTCACTTAAAAAGGCTAATAATTAATAAAGTTTGGAAAAACATAAATGTGACCCAATGATAATGAAAGTGGGATGAATGTAGTGACATAGTAGTGAAATTGAGGTGAAATGGAGGTGATATAATGGACATAATAGTGAAAGTGTAATGGAAATGAATGACAATTTTGAGACCCAATACACAAGGAGAAGCATGTTTCTTAGAATCAGTCTCATAATGGGTGTATGCTATCACAATTGGAGAGCACAAATATTGAATCACGGAACATTAACCATGAATTTTCATTCCAAGATCCACATCCTCAAGGTTTTAAATCAACACCAAGGACCTACTATATTCCAGAGATTTAAATGAGGAAGCTTGATGGTAATGATCGTATAACATGAATATTTTATATGGAGCAATACTTTGATCAACACCAAGTGGCATCCTTACAAAACATAACTATTGCATCCATGTTTTTAAAACGAGACCAACATGTATGACATTAATGGATTTTTTAAAGGAAAATTGATTTTTTATATCTTCGTCCATTTATAAAATGAAATGATCAATATCACATTATGGGGATATTAAGAACAATTCATTCTTTAATCAATTGGTAAATATTCAACAAAAAGGGTCTAGTTACAAAGTACATTCAACAATTCCAAAAGTTGAGTCTCAGAGTAATGAATATTTCATATGACAATTTGTTAGACTTGTTTATGGTAACTTTAAAGAAAAGCATCCAAAATGAGGTGTGCCTCTTTGAACCTAAATCTCTAGAGCATATTTTTATTTTAATAAGTTGAAAGTAAAAATATGACCACTAGAAATCACTCACTAATAGTTGTAGTGAAGATAATGATCCCTCTCAAAAATCGAAATTACAAATTAATTACAACACCAGAGTTTCACGTAATGATTGCAGATTGAGGCACCAAAAAATTGTTTAGGGAAGTGCCATAGTATTAAGGCCAATATGGGGTGTATTTGTTGGATATTCCCATGATTGCAATACAAATTGGTGCTGATGATGTTGTATTAGGGGTCTAATTGTTACAATCATTGGGAATAGTGACCTTTAATTTTCAATATCTCTTCATAAGGCTTACCTTATAAGGAAAGGAAATTGAGCTCATATGCATCAAAGGGAACCCATCTAAATTTATAAGCTCTAGTCGAATGAGAAAATTACTCAAAATAGGCCACTAGGGTGTTTGGCACAATTATGTTTACTAAACTTTCAAGTGTTAATATATCATCTATGCTAAAGGATATCCATCATTAGGGAAATTTTTGGGTCTAAAATGGGCCTCCTAAGGAAAAAAATCAAATATTAGTGAAAATAATAAAATAAGAGATATTTTTTTTAAATGAAAAGAAAGGAAACAACTTTTTTAATTATATTTTTGACTTATCTATTTATATGTTTACTCAAATGTCATGTTTAGATTCCCTTTGAATGTGGAATTAAATTCAACATCCAATGAGTGCCCACTCTACATACTTTTGAGTAAACCAACATTGGAAAAAAATGAAAATACATGAAAAAATGTGTTCAGCATGTTCTTTTTCTTTTTCATTTTTTTCAATGTCGATCTACTTAGAAGTATGCAAAGTGAGTACTTGTTAGATGACGAATTTAACTCTGCATCCAATGGGTGTCTACACTTGACATTTGAGTAAAACTATAAGGAGATAAACTGAAAACACAATTACAAAATGTATTTTCCTCTTTTCCCTCCAAAATATTTACTCTTGGGGATGACATCATCATCTTGAATCCTATAGGTTCTTATAAATTTAATTTTGTTAATACATTTTTTAAGCCCATTTTTTACCTCAAATTTTGTATAATGAATGCTATTGACAATCATCTCAAGGTATTTGGATTAATGCCTAAGGGTCTTCCACCTAATCAAAATTATGACTGGGTCTATGCAAGGAGTTGGGTTACACTTTTTGGCAAGTGAGGGTGCATTGTGGGTGAAAAAAACAAATCGATTGAGAATTTTTAAGCCCTCAATTGAGAAATATTCAAGCCTTTGATCAAGCTATTTGAGGGCTTAAAAATTGCTTGATCGAACATTAAAAACAAACCCTCAATCAAGCTCCTGTGTATCCCGAGGTTAGGGGCTTGATCGAGCTATTTTTTTTAAATTTCGAGCCATTACATCATGGGCATGAAATTAAAAAAGGTGGATCGAGCCATTGTTTAACCACGTTAAGGGATCAAACGATCCATTTTTTAACCAATTTAAGGGCTCGATCGAGTTATTTATATTTTTACCTTAAACTGTCTCGATCGAGCATTTTAAGTGCTCGATCAAGCTGCTGAGAGCCTAAAAAATATAGAGTTTTAGCTCCCCTTCTAAAGATTTCTTTGCAACACCATTTTGTAGCCAAGTGATCTTGAGACGATACTTGTCCTTAGGTGGCAGAGTTGATCATGTTGGATTCGTAAAGGAATCCTCTATCCAATGGTATATGATTTTGGAATTTTTGAATTCATACGATAATTTTCATCTATTTTATTTTAAAAATTATGCTTTAATTTTGTTTGGACAATTTCAAAGGGCCTGAATGAAAACTCAATAACATAAAATATACATGACAAAAGAAATTCAAGAAACACCATTATCTTTGTTTATGAGTCCTCTTCAAAAGGGTATTCTTGGTTTTTCAATTTATTTAAACAGTTGAAAAAAATATTATGCAAACACGTGTCTACAAAATGAAATTGAATTATTACTTCTCCAACTTCAAAAAAAAAAAAAAAATTGCATAAAATATTATTAGGACAAGAACATAATTCTTCACAAATTATCTTTTTACTCCGAATCAAAATTCATAATGCTTATATGAATTTTGATGGCTTCAATTCGATAAAAATCATTACTCCTTACTCACAAATGCATTAAGAGCTCTATTGAATAATGTAATTGTACAAATATAAATACAGCAAGCTATGTCTCAAGATAGGAAAACTATCTTGGACATATAATCTCTTGGTTGAGTAAATATCTTAACTACACACCAATCTAAGAGGAACAATGTCATTGTACAAATATAAATACAACAAGTTATCTCTCAAGATAGGAAAACTATCTTGGAGATACAATCTTTTGGTTGAGTAAATATCTCAACTACACATCAATATAAGAGACTAACTAGTTGGAGAGAATCTCTTAACCAACTACACCCCAACATATAATTAATAAGAAAAAATTGGAGATAATATCTTAATGATCCAAAAGGATCTTGTCAGCCCAGTGTATCTAGAGAGTTCAGGTCATCTTCAGCTTCGCCAGTGTCTTCAGTTCTTCAGGGTGTTGGTTACCTCTTCATGGTGGATATGGTTCGAGTTGTCATCATGGTGTTAATGATTAAATTTCATATTGTGAAAAATATGTTTGTAATGGGTTTTATCTATGGTGGAACTAAACCTAACCTAGGTGGCAATATCTTTTGTAATGGGCTAAGCCTAAGTCTAAGTCCTAACCTAAGACCTAACACTAAAACCATGGTGTAAAACATATGTTATTAACCTATGTTCTAAAACTAAAGTTGCAAACCCATTCGAACCATGTCGTAAAACTTAATACAATACCACAGTCCCAAACCGTGGACAGATAACCATGTTGGAGATATTAAGTCATCTGAACACTTCTCGGGTAACCACAATTAGCCTTCACCACAGCGGAGATAAACAACCAACAAAATTAACCATCAAGGGAGTTGTGGCATGTGAATAGTCAGATCGTTGGGATGCAGTCAATGTAACCATTTGTAGTTCACCGCCAGCCGCTGTCGAAACCATCAGTTGGAACAACTGCCACATGAAACAGTTTGAGCACCGCACCGTTAGCCGGAACCACTAGAAGGTGACCAACAGGTGGAAATTTATGGTTAGATTTCCCTAGATCACATGGGCATGGTCAAGGCTTGCACACCATTACTTGACCACCAGCGGACTTATTTTTAATTGATCCACCATGTAAACCTATCCTAAGGTGTCACAAGGTGACAAGACCATAACTCTAAACATTCAAAGCAACCATATTCATGCTTATCTAAGCTTGAGGGGCCTCGAATGAACCCAATTCACTATAAATTCAACCTTTTGTTCATGGTGAAAGGAGAAAGTGATTTTGAGACTTGTGTGCAGATGCTGAGCTACGGAGGTAGTTGTTGTTTTCAGTTTATCTTGGCCATTTGGAGGCAACATTGGGAATCGAGACAAGCATTGGAAAGCTACGAGAGAGAGATTTTTGTTCATAGAGACCATAATTTCCTTCACGCACATTCAATCTGGTGTTTTTTCTGTGTAAAAGACCTCTTTTGATCAATCCTAATAAAGCAAACACCCATCTTGAAAGTGGACCCAGAGACATAGTCCATCAGGGATGAACTCCATAATCAATGCTTATTGTCTTCTATATCTGTTTTTGCTGCAAATTCATTCTTAATTATGTTTCTTAAGTTATTTGTTAAGTCTTTAATAAACTGCTTTCCTTCAGTCTTCCACATTCAGCACTTAAGGTTAATGATCAAGTCACTGTTGGCAATTAATCAATTCTACTTAAGTTTTAGTTTATGATCAATTTCAGATCATATAATTTGGTATCAAACCAGGTTGTGTTTTGTAGAATTTTTTCCAGTGAATGTTAACCAGGTCTAACTCGCGACCTGGACAAGGAACACTTGAGGAGCTTGATCGAGAGATTGGAATGAAAAAATTTGCTCATAAATTGACAATGATAGGATCTAATGTAGATGAAACTCGTAAAGAGAAGATGAGCAAGGAACCGTTTCAGAAATTGTTTTTGAGCATGTAGCAAATGTTGGGACAACTCTACTAAGATAAGAAGGTGAGAGTTGCAACTTCTTCCTTAAAGACATCGAAGAAGGACACGGGAAAAGGCAAGGCTGATAAACCTCCTTCTCCTCCATCATCTCCATCATCATCATCGTTATCTTCTTCTTCTAGTTCAGATTTTGAAACAGAAAAGAAACCTAAGAAATCATATCTTTTGAAACTTGATGTAAAATTTGAGCTACCTATTTATGATGGCGAAATGAATCCTAAAAAGTTAGATAACTGGATTAAGCAGTTAGAAGTGTATTGTCGTATTCAGAACATTTCTAATGATAAAACAAAAATTTAGTTAGCTACACTTAGAATGGGGGGAACAACTTTAATCTAGTGGGAAATTAAAACTCAAATAGATGTAAAGCAGAAAGGTAAAGTCATCTCTTCATGGTCTAAGTTTTTAAAATCTCTCAAGAAACAAGCCTATCCTTTGGGACACATGCAACAAGCTGTTATTATTTGGCAGCATTTGAGACAAGGTAAAGGGAAGAATGTTCAAGAGTTTACTGAGGAGTTCAAGAAGACATCTTAGGCGCTTGGTATTCCATTGGATACACTTGAAAATTTATTAGATTATATTTGAAGTTTACATTCATATTTACAGCATACATTATTGATGTTTAATCCTAATGACTTTGATGGAGTGTGTGTTCAAGCCATACATATTGAATCAGGTGGTAGAGCTTTCAAGTTTTCACCGAAAACATCCAAGCAGTTGGAAATCAAGGATTCCAAAGACAGTGAAAGGAAGAGAAATTTGAAGGGAAAGAGATCAGCGACAACTCAAAAGGAAAGTGAAAGACCTACATCTACTCACTGCCAAAGGATCAGACATGATGAATCCAAATGTTAGAAACTTCACCTAGAACTCAGACCAAAGAAGATTTAGAAGAAGAAAGGTGAAAAGAAGGCTAATGCAGCAATCCAACAAGATTTGGGCTCCGACCCAGGTGATGAAGGTAAAATAACCAAAATGGTTTCGATAGGTAAAACTTCTAACATTGGTTCGAGTTCTAGTACTTTTGCATCTTCTTCAACATAAATCATCTGAATGAGGATAAAAGAGTTGAATTATTTCATATAAGGATAAATTCTAAGCATAATAAAATAGATACATTATTTGACAGTGGATCATATGCAAATTTAATATCTGAAGATTTAGTTAAGAAATTGGGTTTGGAGACACATAATCATCCAATACCATACCCATTAGGTTGGCTAAATAAAGAGACTCAGAATAATGTCACAAAGAAGTGTCAATTAAAATTTTCCATCACAATTAATTACATTGATGAAGTCGATTTAGATGTGATTCCAGCAGACATATGTGGAGTAATGCTAGGAAGTCCTTATCTCTATGATCATGATGCAATGTTTCATAGGAAAGAGCATAAATATCACCTTAATGAAGATGGGATTGAATATATTTTCAAGTTACATTAACTCAAATCACACTTGGATTTAGTTTCAATTAATTAGATGAAGCGATTAATAAGTTCAAGTAAGAAATATGTACTCATGGTTGTAAAAGAACAACATAAGGATCGACATGATGCTTTTTCAAGTTGTGAGTCTCAGTTTAAAGAGAGTTTGGTTAAAGTGGTAGAATATTTTCCAAGTATATTTAAAGAACCAAAATATCTTCCTCCTAAGCAAGAAATACAACATGAGATACAATTGATGTTTGATGCCCCTCTTCCTAATATTGGAATATATCACATGTCAGTTATAGAGAACAAAGAAATAAAGAAAAAAATCTAGGAATTGATTGAAAAAGGTTTTATTCGACCCAGTTCATCTCCACGTGGCTCACCTATAATTTTGGTTCCTAAGAAATATGGGACATGGAGAAGGTGTGTCAACTTTAGGGCCTTAAACAAGATCACAATAAAAAATAGGTATCCTCTTCCCAGGATAGATGATTTTTTTGATCAACTAAAAAATGTTGTTTATTTCACTAAGTTAGATTTAAGAAGTGGGTATCATCAAATTCACATAGCAGAAAATGACATCTGGAAAATTGCATTTAAAACTAAGTAGGGACAATTTGAATGGTTAGTAATGCATTTTGGTTTGTGTAATGCTCCAACAACTTTCATGCATGTTATGAATGATTTATTCCACCCATACATTGATGAATTTGCAATATTCTACTTAGATGATATTCTGTTTTTCAGTTCAAGTATGGAAGAGCATGTTAGGCATGTTAAGTAGTTGTTTGAAGTGTTGCATAGGGAAAAATTGTACCTTAAACTTTCCAAATGTTGGGAAAACTTCACTGAATTATCTTGGTTACATAGTTGGAGTTCGAAGTTTGAAAATAGATCCAATTAAAATCGATGTTATTGTTAAGTGGCTAAGACCACAAAATGTGACTGAAGTTAGAAGTTTTATAGGTGCAATTCAGTATTGGAGGAAATTTATTGCTCAGTTTTCTTTGATTGCATCATGTTATATGCTTTAATGGGTTCTAAAGTTCCCTTTCAGTGGGGAGAAAAAAAAATATTTTGATACTCTTAAGCAGAAAATTATCACAGCACCAATCTTAGCTTTACCATATCTTCAACAACCATTCAAAATTGAAACAAATGCTAGTGGTTATGTAATGGGTGCAGTCTTAGTTCAAAAAGGGAAACCAATTTGTTTTCATTCTAAAACTTTTTCTAAGGTAATAATGAATTATCTGACATATGATAAAGAACTATTAACTTTGGTTGCAAGTGTTAAGAAATGGAAGCATTATTTAATGGGTAAGGAAATAGTTAGTCACACAGATCATCGGTCACTTCAGTACCTTCAATCTCAAACTATGTTGCAAAAATCTCGTCATTACAGATGGATGGGATTTCTTTAGCCATTTCAGTTAGTAATTAAGTACATGAAAGGTGTCACAAACAAAGTAGCTGATATGTTGTCTAGACCATCTTTGAATGCTTCATTAGTGCTACAAGAATAATTCTTTAAAACATGAAAGTTATATAGAACAATATAGTACAAATGCTGATTTCAAATATATTTATGAATCACTAACTCATGGTGCTCAAGTGGAATAAGTCAGTTACCATATTCATGATAGGTTGTTATATCATCTAGGTAAGTTTTGCATACCACAGACAGAATGAGCGCATGCCATTAGGAAAGCACATTCTTCTCACATTTCAGGACACTTTTGAGTAAGCAAAACAATGGCACAAATTCAAAGGTATTGTTACTATCTCACATGTATGAAATAATGATTAAGTACATTAAAGGATGTGTGATGTGTTCGACCAACAAGCTAAGCAATTGAAATATCGGTTTGTACATGCCATTTCCAGTTCCTTTGCGACCATGGGACAACATTTCCATGGATTTTGTTGGAGGGCTTCCTATGTCAAGGAGAGGGCATGATTACATGTATGTTGTGGTTGATAGATTCAGCAAGATGTGCATTCTTGTTCCATGCAAAAAGAAAGTGACTGCTGAACAGGCTGTAAAGATGTTCTTCGAACAGGTATGGGCTCATTTTGGGTTACCTACTTCTATTATTTTTGATCAAGACACTCGTTTTGCAGGAGAGTTTTGGTCCAATTTGTGGGGACTCATGGACACAAAGTTGAAGAAGAGCACAACTTTTCATCCATAGACCGACAAACAGATAGAAGTGGTGAACAGGACAATCACACATATTCTTCGAGGTTACTACAATAAACATCCTAAGTTGTGGGATGAATATTACCTTATGTGCAACATGATTACAATTGATCCTTGCATTCTTTGACTAATCGATCACCATTCGAAACATGTTCTGGGTATCTACCAAAGTCACTAATGGATTTCATGTTCGGTGAAGAGGATAAAGTGGGTGAACATGATGATACAAACAAAGCAATTAAGTTCATACAACAGATACAATAGATACATGAAGCAGTGCAAGACAGTTAGAGAAGAATCGGGCCAAGTACAAAATGTGCCATGACAAGCATCGAGTTGATCATAACTTTTAGTTTGGTGATCAGGTATGGTTGTATATCAGTAAAGATAGGTTGAAAGGTGAAGGTAAGAAACTGTAACCTATAAGGTATGATCCTTTCAAGATTGTGGAAGAGGTTGGAAATAATGCATTCCATTTAGATTTACCTCGTTACATGCATATTTACTCAGTTGTAAATGTTGAAAATCTGAAGTTATATGAACCTCTGATGATCATGGATCGCAAGGAAGATACACAGATTCTAACTATTGATGTTTCTGCACCTAAGTATATGAATGAGTTGCAGGATGATACCATCTTGGACATAAATATTCTATCTTTAAGGCATGGAGATGTTGAATATCTTTGAGTGGGACTCAAGGGCATGAATTCGAGAAAGGAAAGGTGGATGGAGATCAGAAGAGTGAGGGAACTGTACCCTCACCTGATATCTGCTTAAATCAAACTTTTGTGGTCCAAAAGCTTTCAAGTGGAGAGGATTGATCCAAGAGGATCTTGTCAGCCCAGTGTATCCAGAGAGTCTAGGTCATCTTCAGCTTCATCAACTTCGCCAGTGTCTTCAGTTCTTTAGGGTGTTGGTTACCTCTTCATGGTGGACATCTGTTGAAAATAACAACAAGAAATGCTAAAAATAGCATTGCTATAGATAGCATTCCTATAGATAGCATTTTAGGATATATTCCAATTTTAATTTGTCCTTGAATTAAAATTGAGAATTAAAATTCAAATTTATTCTCACCAGCTATTTGAAAAATAATTAATTACTTCATCTTGAGTTAATTAGTTGAATAAATTCAAACATAAAGTCTTTATGAAGACATGCAACAATTATCCCTTTGATTGAGGAAGTTATCCCTTAATTAAGGAGATAAGGATGAGTTTTATTTGAGTTGTAATTAGTTAGATAAGTTAACTAAGTTAAGTCCAGTTAAATTAGTTCCAAACAGTTTGTGGAACTAATTGTGAGTTTAGTCAGTTAATGCATGCATGCATGCAACTAGTGTTCTCTAGATAACTGAATATTATCTTATAAATAACTCATGCATGTCAGTTCAAACAAAGACCCAGTTGAGATTAAAGGCAGGGACAATGTACTATCAGTTGCTAGAATATTCCTATGAGAATATCTCTTGCATGCAGAAGGAATTCATTCCTTGAGGATTACGCAGTTACTACAGAGGTCAGAGCAGTGTGTGAGGTGATAATCACACAGGTTACAGCTGGAGGACCCAGGGAAAGCTACGCAAGGAAATAGGAGGCTTGGAGGACAAAGGACAAGGAATATGTGTTGTTTATTCTGTCTATGAGAAGCAGTGAGGTAATGTATTGAGAGTTGGATAGCTTGTGAGGTAAAGCATTGTGTAATCCTACGATATTTCCACTTGTATGATAATATAGATAGCGGGGTTTTTAGCTGAGGATTTCCCCAGAGTATTCTTCTGTGTTTCATGTGTGATTGAATCTTCTTCTCTGTTATATGTGTTCTGTTTGATCTTGCTCAAAATTGATTAAGCTTCCGCAAGTTTGATTGTAGAAGTAGATTAAGTATTTTTCTTTAGTACATTGCATATTCAGTTCAACCTACAATGAGAATTTCTACATGGTATCAGAGCAAAGGTGATTAAAGTGGAGAAAAATATACAAAGAAGTTCAAAGTTCAAAGTTTGAAGTTCTTGATTGTAGTTACAAAATCGATTTCTTATCACATCTCAAAGTTCACCAGTGGCATTCAATGGCTTGAGACTCGAGTATGCCCTGGATGGCATCTTGAATTACATAGCATGGAAGGATCGCATGGAAGTGGTATTAGAAGACAATGGTTTGAAGGACTTCATTGATCAAGAAGTCCCCAAGCCAACAATAGCTAATGCCCAAGAATTGGCAGAATGGAAGAAATCTATGGTGAGAGCGAGGAGGATTCTTCTGGAGGGAGTTCGAGACCATATTGTCTTAAGTATCCATGGGAAAGAGACTCCATTTTCAATTGTGGAAGACATTGAAGGACCTATATTAGAATAGTAGCAACCAAAGGAAGTTGGCGTTGAAGGACAAGCTTCAGAAAATCAAGTGTGAAAAGGGTGACATGATCTCTACATATCTGAACAAGCTCACCACCTGCAAAGATGATCTTGGAAGTGTAGGAATCACGACAGCTCATGATGATATGGTGAGTCTTGCTTTCCTCGGTCTTCGTAAGAGCTGGCATAGCTACCAAGACTCAGTGAATGGAAGAGAGAAACAGCCAGATTGGGAAAGACTGTGGTTGGATCTGATGCAGGAGGAGATCAAGAGAAGCACCAGAGATGGTTCTTCATCTAAGCATGATGATGACGAAAATATAGCCTTAGTGAGTAAGGCGAGTAAAGGGAAAGGGAAGGCTTCCCATTCCAAATCAATTTCTTCCCATGGAGGGAAGAATATTGACAAATATAAAGTGAGATGCTTTAATTGTCATGAGGTCGACCATTATGCAACTAATTGTCCATTAAAGAAATCCAAGAAAGGATCCTCGAAAGGATCAGATGGCAAGGCATTGGCCTCACAGTTTGAATTGGATTTTTCCCTCATCACATGCATGGTTTCATCGATGGTGGGTTGTGTTTGGTACTTGGATAGTGGAGCCTCATTCCACATGGCCACCGATAAGAGTTTATTCAGTACCTTGGAGGAGAAATACCTCCAGATGCACATAGAGATGGGCAATGATGGAAAGTACCATGTTTTAGATGAAGGTATGCTTGTGTTTCAGAGGGAGCATGGAGCTCCTCTCACCCTGACTGATGTAAAGTATGTGCCTGGATTTAAGAAAAACTTGGTATCGGCCGCGATGTTGGAAGACAAAGGCTATGATGTAGTCTTCAGTAAAGGAAAGGCATTCCTGAGACACATAGCCATGGGTCAGACTAAGAGGATTGGGATTCAAGTGAAGAATCTCTACACGCTGGAGGTAGATGACTATGTTGCATTGAGTTCCAAAGCAGAATTGGTGCAAAGCCAAGATATTGGTGAGTTATGGGATAGAAGGTTGGGCCACTTGCATCATGGGGCCTTGAAGATAATGCAACATATTTCTACTAGACTTCCCAAAGGTAAACTTGAGCAAGTGTACACATGCAAAGGTTGTACCTTGGGAAAGTATGCAAAATATTCCTTTCATGGTCAAGACAGTCAAGCTGAAGCAATCTTGGAGTGAGTTCATACAAATGTGTGTGGACCATTCTCGAAAACCTCCACTACTAAACAAAGGTACTATGTGATTTTCAATGATGATTTTTCTCGTAGATACTAGATCTGTTTCATGCAGAAGAAGGATCAAACCTTATCAAGTTTTTGTGAGTTCAAAGCCTTGGTTGAGAAAGAATTAGGAAAGAATATCAGGGCCTTATGAAGCCACAATGGTGGAGAGTATGTATTTTAAGAGTTTAAGGACTTTTATGCTTTAGAAGGAATTAAATGGGAGTTGATGGCACCCCATAACCCACAGCAGAATGAGGTGGCCGAAAGGAAGAACATAATGATTTTGGGAGTAGCTTGGGCGATGCTGCATGACCAAGGCCTACCACTTCATTTGTGAGCTGAGCTATGCAACACAACAGTTTACTTGTAAAATAGAAGCCCACATCACATACTTGGGATGAAGACACCAGAGGAAGCTTTCTCTGGGAAGAGACTAGATGTGAGTCACTTCAGGATCTTTGGCTCATCGGTTTATTGCCATGTGACCAAGGATGCATGGAAGAAGCTAGAGCCAATAGTAGAGTTGGGGATACTTGTGGGGTACACTGATACTCCCCACAACTATCGGGTGTATTTTCCTACCAGTTAGAGGACAATGGTTCATAGAGATCTTAAGTTCGATGAGCTGAAGGGCATGTGATTTTCCCTTGAGAGGGAGCTCAAGATGCAGGCAGAGGAGGAACTTTTGGTTCCTGAGGAGGAGGAGCCTCAGACTAATGTGGAGCAGCTACATGCAGAGGTTTCAGGAGTGGAGACATACACTCATGCAGAGTCTTCCAGCGATGGGCGGAAGCGCACAAGAGAAGCTGACAGATTGTTGTTGAATGCGAGAGAGAATGTGGGAGAACCATCTTCTCAACGCAGACAGAAGATGTCACCTAAGTGGTACATTGGTTACATGGACCTTGTTGGGGAATGTGTAGAGATCGAACCATCTTCCTTTGAGGAAGTAGTGCAGAAGTTAGTTTGGGTTGATGTTATGGTGAAGGAGTATGACTCCATAGTTCATAACAGTGTTTGGGATGTGGTTCCAAGACCGGAGAACAAGTCAATTGTGAGTTCCCGTTGGCTTTACAAGGTAAAGCATGTCGTTGATGGTAGTGTGGAGAAACATAAGGCAAGGTTTGTTGCGAGTGGTTTCTAACAGGTCGAGGGGATCGACTATGATTAGACTTTTGCTCCTGTATCAAGGTACTCATCTATCAGATCGATGTTGGCACTATCAGCACAGATGGGTTGGAATATCCATCAGATGGATGTGAAGACTGCATTCCTCAATGGAAATATTGATGAAGAGGTGTACATAAAGCAGCCAGAAGGTTTTGAGACCTTCAATTGTGAGTCACATGTGTGCCGACTCAAGAGAGATTTGTATGGGCAGAAGCAAGCACCTCATGCTTCATACACCAAGATTGACAACTACTTCACTAGGTTGGGCTTCACAAAGAGTGAAAGCGGATGCAAACTTGTACCACATCATGGTAGAAGGTAAGCAGTTGATCATTGTTCTTTATGTTGATGATCTGATATTGATAGGTGATGATCAGTTGATCATGTCTTGCAAGGAGGACCTTGTAAGAAAGTTCGAGATGAAAGACATGGGTCTCATGCACTACTTTCTAGGCATGGAAGTGTGGCAGAAGGATGGGGAAGTGTTTGTGTCTCAAGGCAAGTATGCCAATGAGATACTCAAGAGATTCCACATGGAGAAGTGCAAGCCCATGCAGACTCCTCTAGCAAGTAACTGGAGGAAGGAGGATGCTACTTTAGGAGAAGTAGTAGAGGCCACTGTGTATCGACAACTTGTGGGTTCACTGATGTACTTAGTGAAAACATGATCAGATTTGTGCTATGCGGTGAACTAGCTGAGTCAAGCTATGGTTCAGACTACCAAGTTATTTTGGAAGGTAACGAAGCATGTTTTGAGATACCTCAGAGACACATCTCAATTTGGATTATGGTACAGACAGTTAGAGGGAGTGAAGCTACAGGGCTTCACAGATGCAGATTGGGCAGGGAGTCCATCAGATCGGAAGAGCACATCGGGAGGAATTTTCAACCTTGGTTCAGCTACAATTTCTTGGTACAATAGGAAACAGAGGTCAGTTGCACTTAGCTCAGCAGAGGCTGAATACATGGTTGCAATTCAGGCAACATGTGAGGCCATTTGGATGCGGAAAATTCTAGTGGGTTTATTTAATCAAAGGATGGATCCAATTGTGATCTATTGTGATAATCAGAGTTGTATCAAATTCTCTGAGAATTCAGTATTTCATGACAGGTCCAAGCATATCGACATTCAGTATCATCATCTCAAAGACTGCGTGGCGAGGAGGTTCATGTTGTTGCAGTATATTTTGACCGAGGAACAAGATGCTGGCATTTTGACTAAGGCATTATCAAAGTGTAAATTCGAGTTCCACAGAGACAGGATTGGGGTGACAGATAATCCCTTTCTTGTTGAGAGGGAATGTTGAACATAGCAACAAGAAATGCTAAAAATAGCATTGTTATAGATAACATTTTAGGATATATTCCAATTTTAATTTGTCCTTCAATTAAAATTCGAATTTAGTCTCACCATTTGTTTGAAAAATAATTAATTAATTCATCTTGAGTTAGTTAGTTGAAGAAATTCAAACATGAAATCTTTGTGAAGACATGCAACAATTATCCCTTTGATTGAGGAAGTTATCCCTTAATTAAGGAGATAAGAATGAGTTGTATTTGAGTTGTAATTAGTTAGCTTAGTTAACTGAGTTAAGTCAAGTTAAATTAGTTCCAAATAGTTTGTGGAACTAATTGTGAGTTCAGTCAGTTAATGCATGCATGCATGCAACTAGTGTACTCCAGATAACTAAATATTCTCTCGTAAATAACTCATGCTTGTCAGTTCAGACAAAGACCCAGTTGAGATTAAAGGCAGGGACAGTGTACTATTAGTGCTAGAATATTCCTATGAGAATATCTCTTGCATGCATAAGGAATTCATTCCTTGAGGATTGTGTAGTTACTACAAAGGCCAGAGTAGTGTGTGAGGTGAGAATCACACAGGTTATAGCTGGAGGACCGAGGGAAAGATGCACAAGGAAATAGGAGGCTTGGAGGACAGAGAAGGCATATGTGTTGTCTATTCTATCTATGAGCAGTAGTGAGTATTGTACTAAGAGCTGGATAGCTTGTGAGCTAAAGCTTTGTGTAATCCTAAGATATTTCCACTTGTATGATAATACAAATAGTGGGGTTTTTATCTGAGGCTTTCCCCACAGTATTCTTCTAAGTTTAATGCGTGATTGAATCTTCTTCTCTGTTATATGTGTTCTGTTTGATCTTGCTCAAAATCAATTAAGCTTCCGCAAGTTTGATTGTAGAAATAGATTAAGTATTTTGCTTTAATACATTTCCTAATTAGTTTAATCTATAGTGAGAATTTCTACAATATGGTCCAAGTTGTTGTCAGGGTGTTAATGATTAAATGCCATATTGTGACAAAGATGTTTGTAATGGGTTTTATCTATGGTGGAACTAAACCTAAGCCAAGTAACAAGATCTTTTGTAATGGCCTAAGCCTAAGTCTAAGTCCCAACCTAAGACCTAGCACTAAAACCATGGTGTAAAACATATGTTATTAACCTATGTTCTAAACCTAAAATTGCAAACCCATTCAGACCATGTATTAAAACTTAATACAATACCATAGTCCTAGATTGCGGATAGATAACCATGTCAGAGATGTTAAGTCTTGTGAACACCACTCGAGTAATCGAAGTCAACCTTCACCGCAACGAAGATAAACAGTCAACAGAATTAACTGTTGGGGGAGTTATGGCATGTGAACAGTCAGACTATCACGATGCAATCAACGTAACTGTATGTAGTTAGCTGCTAGCCGCTGTCGGAACTACCAGTTGGAATAACTGTCCCATGAAACAGTTCGAGCGCCGCACCGTTAGACGGAACTGCAAGAAGTTGACCACCAGATGGCAGTCTGTGGTTAGACTGCCCTAGTTCACATGGGCATGGTCAAGGACTGCGCGTCGTTACTTGACCGCCAGTAGGCTTATTATAACCTATGGTGTATTTTTGGGGTTTTTTATGTTGTTTGCGCTATTTTTAATTGATCCACCATGTAACCCTATCCTAAGGTGTCATAAGGTGACAATACCATAACTCTAAACATTCAAAGCGACAACATTCATGTTTATCTGAACCTGAGGGGCCTCGAATGAACCCAATTCACTATAAATTCAAGCTTTTGTTCATGGGGAAAGGAGAGAGTGATTTTGAGACTTGTATGCAGATGTTGAGCCAAAGAGGCAGTTGTTGTTTTCGATGTATCTTGGCTATCTAGAGGCGGAACTAGGAACCAAGATAGGTATTGGAAAGCTAGGGGAGAGATATTTCTATTGACAGAGACTAGAAGTGTCTTCTTACACATTCAATCTAGTGTTTTTTCTGTGTAAAAGACCTCTTCGATCAATCCTAATAAAGTGAACCTGAGACGTAGTCCATCAGGGACAAACTCTGTAATCAATGCTTGTTGTCTTCTATCTTTTTCTTTGCTTCAAATTCATGCTTAATTATGTTTCTTAAGTTATTGATTAAGTCTTAAATCAACTGCTTTCCTTCAGTCTTCCACATTCAACACTTAAGGTTAACAATCAATTCACTACTGGCAATTAATCCATTCTACTTTAGTTTTATTTTATGATCGATTTTAGATCACTTAATCAACTACACCCCAACACCATCTAATTAATAAGAACAAACTCATTGCGCCGAGAGCCACTATACAGCATAGTATGGGGGTACAACCACTCTACAACCCCATATGAGGGTAGATCTCACGTAAACATAAATGTAAACGCAAATGTAAACATTTAACATTTAACATTTTTAATTCAACCTCGTTCAAAAATCAATCTAATTATTATTATCTATAGACACAATATAAATTTAAAATATAAAGAGGTTTACAAACACTTAAAAAAGAGGTATGGTAAATAAATAAAAATATAAATAAATTGGAGGTATGATAAATAAATAAAACATTTTCTGATACTTAAATAAATAAAACATTTTCTTATACTTACTCCAGAGGTATGGTAAATAAATAAAAATATAAATAAACTGAAGGTATGATAAATAAATAAATAGATAAATAATTTATACATACTCCAGAGGTATGGTAAATAGATATAAATATAAATAAACTAGAGGTATGGTAAATAAATAAAACCTCTTTTTATATTTACTCCATAAACCTCTTTATATTTACGAAAACTCAAAAAACAGGTTTTATTTAGGTGAAACCTATGGGCCAAATACCATTTTAATACCATGGACCAAATACCATATTTATAAAGGAGGTACAACTAAATAAATAAATATAAAAGAGGTATAAAGAGGCATGGTAAATAAATAAAAATATATCAAATATGATTAGAAATCAACATCTAAACTCCTAGATCCAACCTAGATAAAAAACATCACGAGCCAAATACCATGTTAAATAAATACAAATATAAATAAACTAGAGGTATGGTAAATAAATATTTTTTTTTTCTATATTTACCCCCATAATCCACTTTATATTTATGAACACTCAGAAAAGATGTTTTATTTAGGTGAAGCCTATGGGC
>APFE030867097.1:44304-102375 GCA_000404065.3 Pinus taeda
ATATATGAGGGAAGAACAAAGAGATAGATGATAGAGGCGGAGAGATAAAGGGAGTAACAAGGGAGAGTTGGATATAATGTGAGGAAGAGAGGAGAGGATTGAAGAGAAAGGAGAGGAGAGAGATAGGGAGAGAAGAGTGAGAGAGGTAGAGAAGGGTAAGAGAGTGGGAGACAAAGATGGAGGGGGAAGAGAGAAGGAGAGAGGGAGGGAGATAGTGAGAGGATTGGAGAGAGAGAGGGAGAGAGGAATGACAAGAAAGATGACTTGAGAGAGAGGAGGAGAGAGGGAGGGATGGAGATATGGAGTTGGAGGGGGAGAGAGGGAGAGGAAGAAATACATAGAGATTAAGAAGTGGAGAAAGAGAGGGAGTGAGAAGGGAGAGATGGAGAGGGAGTGTGTATGTTTAGGGGTGAGATAAAGAGACAAAGAAGAAGATATGAAGAGAAGGAGGGAGGGAGGGATATAGTAACATAGTTGGAGGGAGAGAGAGAGAGAGATTTATGGGGGAAGAGAGAAGGAGGTAGGAGAGAAAGGAAGGATAAGATAGAGGACTTGAGAGAGAGAGGAGGAGAGTGATGGGGGATGAGAGAGGATTGGAGGGAAGAGAGAGAGAGAGGAAGGACGGGAGAGAGGACTTGAGAGAGAAGAGGAGAGAGGGAGAGGGATGAGGAGAGAGGAAGGGATAAAGAGATGGAGTTGGAGGGGGAGAGAGAGAGGGAAGAATAAATACATAGAGAGTGAGAAGTGGAGATAGAGAGGGAATGACAAGGGAGAGATGGAGAGAGTGTGTGTATGTTTGACGGTGAGATAAAGAGACAAAGAAGGAGAGAAGGGGGGAGAAAATTAGAGAGAAGGAGAGAGGAAGGGATATAGTAACATAGTCGGAGGGTGGAGAGAGAGAGAGAGAGAGAGAGAGAGAGAGAGAGGTGGGGGAGAAAGAAAGAGAGAGGATGTGAGAGAGTGGAGAGAATGACGAAAATAGAGATGATGTTGGAGGGGGAGAGAAAGGGAGGTAAGAATAAATACATAGATAGAGGGAGTGATAAGGAAGATGGAGAGAGGAAAATAGGAGGAAATAGAGAGAAGCGAGGGAGAGGGAGGGAAGGCGAAGAAAGAGAGAGAGGGAGAGGAGGAGGGATGGATAGATAGATAGATTAGAGAAATAAAGTGTATGTTTTGGGGGTGATATAGAGAGACAAAGGGAGATATATATATTGATGGAAAGTGAAGAGAGGGAAGAAGAGAGTGATGGAGAGAGGGAGGAAGGGACAAAGAGATTGATAAATATGGAGTGAGAGAGTGTGTGTGTTTGGGGGGGTTGAGATAGAGAGACAAAGAAGGAGAGATGGAGGGAGATATATATATATATATATATATATATATATATATAATATATATATATATATATATGGAGGGGGGAGAGAGGGAACAAGATTTATTGCACTAGATGCATTGATTTCAATGTAGATGAAAATTTCTAATCTTATTTGATTGTTTGCACTACATGCATTTATTTCAATGTAGATGACTTCTAATCTTATTTAATTGCTTTCACTAAATGCATAGATAGAAATGTAGATGGTGATTTCTAATCCTATTTGATTGCTTGCACTGGATGCATTGATTTCAATGTAGATGCTGATTTCTAATTATATTTGATTGTTTGCACTAGATGCATTTATTTCAATGTAAATGATTTCTAATCCAATTTGATTGCTTGCACTAAATGCATTTATTTAAGTGTAGATGGCGATTTCTAATCCTATTTGATTGCTTGCACTAAATGCATTAATTTTATTCTAGAAATTGGTTTTTAATCCTATTTTCTTACTTGCACTAGATGCATTTATTTGAGTGTAGATGTTGATTTCTAATCCTATTTGATTTATTACATTAGATGCATTGATTTCAGTGTAGAAGTTGTTTTCTAATCTTATTTGATTGTTTACATTAGATGCATTGATTTTAGTGTAGATTTTGATATATGATTTTATGTAATTGGATGTATGATGGTATATTAATTTTAAAGTGATTGGAATAACAATGTGCATTGATTTCAGTGTAAGCACAATTTTTTTTTAGCATTGTACATTGATTTTTGTGTTATAATGATTCAACTTATTGATATTGGAGAGCAAGAGAGAAAAGGTATGATGTTTACTACAACAACTCGAGCTAAACATTTAAATGGTTTACGATTTCAACTGTCATTTTCATATAATTGATATGAAAAGATGACAAAACTAACAAGGGTGACAATAAGAATAGTAGAAAAAAAAAGTTTGAGATTGATCACAATGAAGACTATTTGTAATTGACTACATTTTTATTATTCACATTTTGTATGACTCAATGCTTTGCATTGTCACTTAGCATTCAAAAATTTTATTTCATAATTTTTCATCATTAAAGTTATTAACAATATTTATCATCTCAACAAACTGAGGTAACTAAGAAAATTTAAAATTAAAATGACCAGATTAATCTCAGACATTTTTAAAATATGTAAAATGATTATATCAATATTAGATGTATTTACATATTGTTGATAAAATTAATCATATCTTCCATAGATTTTCTTTGGCCACACACATTGAAACCAACTTGGATCCATGTTAACTCCCGGTCTATCAAAGGATGAGAGGGATCAAATCTCTCGAGGTGCAAACCTTTCCTCAAGTTTTACACTCAAAAAAGAAGTTTACACTTGCGAGAGATTTGATCCTCTTGGCACTTAATAGATCTCAAAATAAATCTAAACTAATTATTATACACACTATCTCTATCCAATATAGCCAATAATACAATAATTAAATATATGCAGTATTCCTATCCAATATAACTAATTATACCATAATTAAACATATACACACCCATTAAACGAATAAAAAATATACAGTGTAACAATAAGAAAACACTAACCAAATAATTTTTAATTAAATGTAACGAGTCAAACATCTTGATTATCAATATAATTGTTTATAATGTTATCATCGCTAAATAATGTGAGTACTTTGGATTTTCATGAAGAGGTTTACCGCTAATTATGGTAGTGGAGAGGTATGTTAAATTTTTGTCATGAAAAAGTGTGAAAACTTATATTAACATTGACATACTTATAAATTGACGGTCAAATCTCAGAACTAAAAACTGAAAATAGTTTCTAAATAATGCATGATTTCTACTTAGGGTTTAACCCATTTAAATTTTATATGAATTCGAATTCTAGAAAATTTAGACAAACTGATATAAATGGTTGAATATTTAGACCACTCTTCACATTGAAGGAATAAAAATTAAATAAAACGAATAAACCTGATCAGAGATCAGCAAAGGCATGGTATGTTTTGGAATCAATAACAATGGAGCGGAGAGCAGCCACAGCAGCTGCTGGTGCCAGGACGCCAAAAAACAATACATTCACCCAATGCCATGTCTTGCTTAATACACTCAATTCCTTTGCCCTCACCTTAATGTACATATGGTTAGCGAACACAAATGTCAATGGAATGATGCTGATGGCACCAGTCAAATTTACAAAATCCCCCAGAAAGGGAAGTAACGCCGCCAGAAATGTGGTTGCTGTCAAGTAAGTTCCTCTGGCCACCAACCTAACTATCCAATTACGTGCAGAATATGCGCTTTCATTTATTCTTCCAAACTTTGTATCCAAAAATTCGTACACAGGGCTTCCATATACCTGCAACCATCGTTACCATAACATTTGTTATAATGTATTCTGGATTTTTGGAAAATTTGATACAATTTTTTTTTTGGGTAAAGCTTACATGAAATGATATCACACTTTGCAGAAAAGCAGCAGCGTTTCCCAGAGTTTTCATCCACGTTGGGCCATCTACACTTTTGAGAAGATAAGATGAAGATGATGACCCATATGCCCAGTATCCTGCAAAGGTAACGGCGTATACGGGCACAAATCCCACACCGAATTGGAGGTATAGGGCTTTATGCATGTTCCTTACATATGGACGTTTTACTGTAGCCTGGAAAAAAACCATGTCAGTTGATTGCATGGAAATAACAAGAGCAAACATTTCAGATAATAATTGAAGTCAAGTTGGGCGATTACAGAATTCAATTTCATATTATCATGGTGCTTTGTTACAAAAGACTATCGAGGCAGATTAACCAGCTAGATAGTGTAAGTTTTTTTGTCATGTGACTTTTTTAGAAAAGGGTGTTTTACTTTTTATTGAAATTTATGTTGTACGATTGCCTTTAAATTAAAATTAGTAGGCCTTAGTTAAGGAGGTTATAGATAAGAATTTATAAGAGGTAGTTAGTCTATGTCACGAAACACATGAGATTTCTTTCTAATGTAAGTGGGGTGTATATTAAATTTGTGACCTACACTCCAATACTACTTATTGGGAATCACTATTTGACATTAGATCAAAATCCGCAAATGTTAATCAATGATCATATCGCGAGAGATAAAGATACACAAAAAAACTATTAGTCCATATCACCAAACACATAAAAAATGTTGATTTATCTAATATCTAACTATCCAAATTTTGAATGCAAATTTGAAAAAAATAACTCCAAATACTTTTGAATGCAAATTTGAAAAAAAATAACTCCAAATATTAGCAAAGCTAATAGCCAAATAGCCAACTACTAGCCAACTTCAATCACTGGGACTTGCACGCACTTAAGAAACTACTACGATTAAAAGTAGGAAAGTTTTAAATTTTTGTAGTATCGGTGTAAATCAAAGGTCTCCCCATACACTTTTATAAATGAAGAGAAGGGTCAGATCACGAAGGGAGAAGGTGGAGTTCATGTAACATGGTATGCTTTACTTTTGTTGATATATGTCAATGATGTGGTCTTGCTCTCAAAGGATAAATCAAATGCTTAAAGACACCTTGTTGTTGATATATGTCAATGATGTGGTCTTGCTCTCAAAGGATAAATCAAATGCTTAAAGACACCTTGATATAAGACCCAGTCAGTAGGAAATGAAGGCTTACAATGGCCATAGGTAATGGAGACCAGGACATTAATATAAATATTACATACAATATTCATTGCTTCAAATGAAGACTTACAATGGCCATAGGTAATGGAGACAAGGCCATTAATATAAATATTACATACAATATTCATTGCTTGGACGTGATTATTTTGTGTAAGCACTACGTATTATGGGCTTCAATTTTTACATTATGATGGGCATTCTTGTGTTAAAAAAAAATATTTTTAAATGTAAGAAAAATATCTCAATGAGTAGAATATATGAAAAATTACATTTTTAAAATTTTAGTATAAATAATTAATTTATTTGATTGTCTAGCCTAAGGATTATAACTGATAAAAGAATTTTGAAAAAAAATAAACAGTACCAAAAAAAGGTTATGAGAAAAATAAAAAGCAAAGATCCAACATGTAAGCTACCTTCAAAACGCAAAGTTTTTTTTTTCAATTTATGACACATTTTTTCCAATTTAAGACACATGGGTGCAAAAAGATTACCTAGGAAGCTATGATTGCGAGTAAGGAGAAGCGATGGTAGGATAATAAAGTGGTTTAACAATTCAGGCCTTGAAAAGACTATTATGTTTGATAAATTATTCAGTATTAAGGATTTGTGTGATGATTGTGAGTAAGGAAAAGCGATGGTAGGATAATAAAGTGGTTTAAAAATTAAGGCCTTGAAAAGACTATTATGTTCGATAAATTATTCAGTATTAAGGACTTGTGCAAATAAATGTAATAGAGAAATTTAAAAAGAGATGATATTATATCAAAGTGAAATTAAATCAATGATTATAAATATAAGTATGATAATTTTTTCAAAAGATGAATTATGTTTAAATTATATTATTTTTTATTAGGTATAGAATAGATAATGATGGTTGGAAGTCAAACTCAAATAATTTGACAAACAAACAAAAATGTGACATAATTATGAAAAATAAAATTTTACAATAATAAAATAATAAGTACAATAATTGTACATAATGTGTAATCATAGAAAAATACAAAATGTGGCACAGTTTATGTTTATTATCTAAAAAATGAACAAATAGTATCAAAGTACTTAACAAAGGAAAAAAACAAAATGTAGAACCATTTATGCTCTATTATACAAAAAAAAAAAAAAAAAAACAAATAATATCAAAGCACTTAATAAAGGAAGGAAAAACTAAAGAGTATATATAAATTGATGAGTTTGCTTGGTAAGCAATAGGTAACTATATTAAAGATGTTTTATAATATCAAAAAATGTTGTTTAGATGGTTATATATGGTGTAATTATTGGAATATTATAACTAGTGTAATCATATAAATTAGATGTTTGATAAACACTAATAGACATTTATCCATTATAAACATCAAAACACCTATAATATGATACATTTCATATTGTTAAAATTATAAAAAATAACTAAATTATAACCTTTTTTTTAAATTATTAGTATTATTAATTATAAAAATGATTAATATATTAATTAAACACACATATATTTTAGTTTATATATTAATTAATAATGATAATAATAATTTGAAAGAAAAAGTTATAATTCAATTATAGAGTTTCACACATGTTTTATTTTGATATTCCTAGACTATAAATAAGTTTTGTTAAAAAATTAAGGGTTAATATTATGGTTTATCAATATCACATGCTCAAAAAAACCATAATTCATTTTTCCCTAAAATATTTTATTTTTCCATTATTCAATTCAATTAAAAAAACAATATAATTACTTTGAAAATGAATCTCAATCTATTCCAAAATAAACATACCCATTAATATAATTATTCATATTAACTATAAAATTATAAATATATTAAAAAAAATCTCTCTCTCTATAATATAATATAAAAAAATAAATAAATCAAAAATAATGATTGACCGTGAATGGGTGCACGTTAAAGTACTCCTTGTGATAGGTCACTGGTTCAAATCCCCTGTGGGTGTTTACCTACCAAAAAAATAAAAAACCAAAATCATTTTAATATTTATTATAAAAACACTAATATCTCAATTTAATGGAAGATCTCTTTCGAAAATAAATAAATAAATATTGTATATTTATATCTCTTGTCATCCAATTCAAGCATTATAATTTTGAAGTAGAAAACCAAAGTAAAGATGAAGTTATTAAAAAGGGAAAATAGAAAAAATATATAGAATATAAAATTTGGAGCAAAGGGAAGAATAAAAACTTATAGAACAAAGACAAATATTATAATTACTGTGATTATATAATCACACATGTAAATAAATGTACTATATGCATATAGAGATTCTTGATTAGTTTTAGAGAAGTGTATTTGTATGCATGTAAAAGATAAGCTAATCTCAATGTTTATTATTAAGAACCTAAGATCTAAAAATATATTTTGGAGATTTTTTTTTAAGATGTCTAGAAAAATTCTTATTTATTTAAATATGTTTTGTCAACCAATTTAAAAATTCAAATTTCAGGGAACATAACCCTCTTAGGTAAGTCATGTGATTATTTGTGAATTTTATTTACATATTGTATATCCATTATTCATAAATAATAATGATATATTAACTATATTTTATTGATTACATAAATTATAAATTTTAGTGTCTATACAATTATAATCAAAAAAAAAAAAAGAAAAAACTTGGATCCGAGTGGGAAAGGAGCCTAGATCCGGATGGCGTCAATCTCATGATTGAAGGACGAAGATGGGCGGCCCATCGAAGGACCCCACACGAATGAGGTAGAAGGAGTAGGTGGGTGAACATTCAAGGCAGAAAGGTGTTGAGAAATATTAGTGAATGCATGCAAGGTGGGAGAAGAGAACGAGAGCTAGGAGACTAGGTTGGTAGTCGACATGAGGTTGGTTGTCGAGAGGAGAACCACACTAGCAAGAGAAGGGGTTGTTTCCTGCACTTGGATTCTGCCTTCATAGGCCTGGAAAGAGACTGTTATGTCAACCAAGCTCTCCTAAGTCTAGATTTGGCATCAATATTACAAAATTGGAAGAGAGTTTGGCATAGAATGAGGGTGGCGTCGAAAGTTTCTGAAAAATGTTGGTCTTGTCTTAAGTTGTTGATGTCTGGTTTCTTAATTGTTATAAGAAATGAAAGAATATGAGAATTTTGGCTCAGTGATCTATTGTTAATGTCTAGATATATATTGGCTGCATTTCATGGAAGGCTGGGGGAAGAAGGATCTATGGAGGGTTAGGAGGGACTCTTGCATCCTGAGGTAAGAATTTGGCAATTACCATAGTGAAAATCAACAGCCTGGGATTAAGAAGAGGCCATGACTCCTCCGATAGCCTGAGGGGGTCTCGTAGCTTCCATAACTAGTGGGGGGAGTGAAGGGGGTATGGGAAATGGAAGACAAGCTCAGCCTAGCAGTTAATGGAGGGCATTCAAACCCCAAGGGGAAGGAAGAGATATTGTAAAATAGAAATGGGGCAAAGCTTGACCAGCGGGTCTCAATAGTTACCAGGGTCAAGTGCTAAGGACTCGACACCTATTGAGTCTTCTGAGGATTGATGTAGAGTACTAGAAAGTAAATTTTTTTTTTATGACTAATATCATTTACTTTACAAGTGAAAAGATTAAGCATATAGTAGATACAATAGCCAACTTAGCATGTATGATAGTGCCCGGGTCAAGTGCCAAGGACCAAACACCTAGTAAGTCTTCTGAGGATTGATGTAGAGTAGTAGAAAGTAAATTTTTTTTTTGGTTATGACGAATAACATTTACTTTACAAGTCAAAGGATTAAGCATATAGTAGATACAATAGCCAACTTAGCATGTATGATAATGATTAGACTATTTAAATTTTGGACGGCTTATAATGTTGATCCTCGCAAACACACTTGGTCTCCCTTAGACAAGTTGAGGCCACCAGACATATTTTTGTTACATGCTTATAGATAATTAATTGAAAAAGAAGTACTACCAAACTTACACGAAAAAAAAATAAAAAACAAAACATCTACATAAAAAAATATTCAATTTAAAATACAATCTATTAATAAAAAAGCTATTCAATTTAAAATATACTCTATTAAGAATTATTAACAAACAAACAAAAACCAAATAAAATCCATAGAATAGAGCATCCATTATTTTAATAATGACCAAATATTATACAGTTAAACTCACTTAAAAATTTAGTTGATGCTTTGAATCTCAACAAATAAATTGCTCTCAAAATTTATATAAATGAAAACTTTGTAAATCAAAAAATAAATTGTTTATATTTTTGAATAATATAAATATTTTACACAACATAAATATGTATGAGTAGAAAATAAAAAATATATTATTCAAATTTACTATTATTAGTAATAATATTTTTGAAGGTAAATAAATTTTATACATTAATTTAATATCTATTAATATAAATTAAAAAATTTGAATAGTAATATTATATTAGGAAACTAAATATAAAAATAATTATATATTTTATATAAATCAATTGAAATTATATTTTTGAAAATTATAAAAAATATTTCTTCAATTTCTTCTATAGATATATTACCATTTATTTTAATTTTTAATTACTTCATCACTCATAAATTTATACAAATTAGGTTTTTTATATGGTCTATTCCGAACATCCACAAGTCCATACATACATCAGAACATGAGAGTTTTTAGTACTAATAGGAGATGGAGGAATCAGTTGGGCCTTATTATGGTTTAAATACATATTGTTTACGTTTACTAATTCTTATAAGTAAAAACAATTTAATATGCATGTGTTACAATTACTATTCACAACTATTTATAGGTTACATTGAGGTTTCAATGTGTAATGAGAATTTAATATGAATAACTCACACAATTACCATGCACAATTAATTATTTATATGTTATATTGATTATTTATATGTTATATTGAGGTTATAATGATGGGATGATGTATAGTTATTTTTTTTATTTTGAAATTATTATTTATTTTATTTTGAAATATAAATGGTAAAGATATTATTTTTAATAAATTTTGGAATTTTAATTTAATTATTAATAATTATTTTAAAGTAAGTTTGAGGTTACATTTAATCAACGTCAATATACCACCTGATTGGGGTGGAGAGTGAATTGTGACTTCACATCAAGCACTGGGTTAGGAGCACTGAATCACATCTATCCAAACCTCTAAACAATTATCAATAAAATGGTCCGCTTAAAAAATTTAATAATAACAAGTATCCTAAAAATAAATATAATTTTTGAAAACATGATTTAATAAGCATAATTATTTCACACAAAAACTATTCAAGTTATAAATTCATCATTTACAATCATATTATTAATTTAAAAAAATAAATATTTAACCAATATATATTTTTTATAATTTAATAACCTTATGAATATTTAAACTTTAGTAATATAAAATACTTTAAAATAAATATTTGATACTAATATATAAAGTAACATATCATATCATTCCATTATATTATATTATATTATAATATTTTATATATTTATATAAAATTAATGAAAAAATAAGCATTTGAATGACAAGTTAGTGATGTAGCCCGTAGAAAACAAATTCACGAAGATAGGTAGAATTCGTACAAATATAGATGTCTGTTCAGACTGGTTTAAAAATATGATCTGCAAAGGCAAGCGGTCATATGAATGGATAAGTTTAATTCTATACAAATATAGATGTCTGTTCATACTGCTTTTAAAATATGATCTGCACAGGTAAGCAGGTCATATGAATGGATGACGTTTAATTCTATGGGACTGATCTTACAGCACAAACTTGGAAAGCATGATTGCCAAAAAAAAGTGGATACACATTCCAGGGAAGTGCAGGAACAAAAGCCAATATCTTCAGAGTGGAACTTAGTATAGGGTGCAAGTGACACTTGATGATTTGGCTTACATTAATTTAAATGTTGTTCAGAACTTTGCATTAACAAATCAGTCTGAACCTAAGCAGAGACCACCACCGTATTAATAACTTTGACATTCTCATTAAAACCGTCAAAACTAAAAAATGAAAAGAGAAATGAACTGGGGTTGTCGTGCTGAATGTACGTACAGAAAGCTATCAGAAAAAAGTAACAAAGAACTGCAATGCTTATTATCAAGGGTGGAATTTTAAAATAGTTTTATTTATTAAATTAGACTGTTTTTACACTTAATTTGTTTTTACAATTTCAAAAAAAAATAATGTTTTTATAATTTTAAAAAGTTTATTTATTAAAGTAGATTGTTTTTACACTTAATTTGTTTTTACAATTTCAAAAAAAATTAATGTTTTTATAAATTTTTAAATCTTATTTGAAAAATAAATCACTTCATAACAAACAATTTACTCATCAAATTCCATCCTTACTAATCATGTAATTCAAATAAAACCAAAGCCTGTTTTTGATTCTAGGAAGCATCCAATCCCCACTTACCTGAATTTCGGGAAGCATCCCGCTATTATATGAGAAAACAAGATTGGCTGCAGCACCAATTGTGTTAAAAACTTTACTGGTCGTTGAACCTGAAATTCCGTAGTCCCTTGCCGGCCTATTTTGACCTGCACATCCAAAGTGACATGAACTTGTAGAAAACCAAACTTGTGCTTCATTCTTTCACTCTCTCACTCTCTAGCAGGTCATTCAGTAGGAGAAATGCAAACATTATGAGAACAAGATTGTCAATCCCCAACACATGCAAACATTATGAGGACAAGATTGTCAGTACCCAACACCCGCAATATGCAGGTGAAGTATAACAATTAGGCACACATTCATTGACAAAAAAAACTGCTATTTGGATAATTGAGGAGAAAAAATACCATCTTTTATGCATAACCCAATAGCAATAATGATATAGGTGAGACTAAGGATTGTTGAAACACCAAGCCACAACCTCAAAGCCGACATGTGTGGGACGCCAAATGCAAAAATACTACAAATAATTCCTGTAATTAGAATGCAGTAAGGTAGCTTCAATATGCCCTGATTGCTGTATAATGTATATATTGCCTGTACACAAATCAACCCGATATATATAAGCACTCATAATCTGTTATTTGCAAATCGTTTCAATGCTGTCATTCACTCTACAGAGAATCTAATCTATGGAAATTTCTCTTTCTTATTTTCCACTTCCCTCTTATGCTTGTCATTAATCTTACAACTTTTTCTTCATTTAATACGACGTGTAATTTTATTTTGAACCACTTCAAGTGAGTCTTTTAACCATAGGCAATACCCTTATAGCTTTTAAAGGAATTCATACCCTCGGCATAATTAAGAATAAACGAAAATTGAATGCCTTCTATTTTGGAAACTGGATGTTATTTCCCTCCTACCTTCAGAGCTTGTCCAGCCAGAATGATAATGCCAGTGTTAACCATGAAAAGGTTGATATATTGTAGAGCCCATGTCGTATAATACATTTTTTGACCTGCAATCATAACAAAGAGAATTTACTTACAGTATAATATTTCAAGCAGAAGTTGCCCATGTGATACATGTTGGGTCTTGAAGCAGAGGCATATATTTAGACGGCATAAGGGGCAAGACTTTAGCCACACATCGGAAACGTGTCTTTTACTGTCCTGCTTTAGAATTTCCTTCCCTAGAATTTTAAATTTTATTTATAAGGAAAAGTAATATAAGACAATAATGTTAGAGTCACGCCGCTCGCAGGTGTTAGTAAACAGACATATCACTAGTGCTAACCACATGGCACGAAACACACGCGACACAGCCATTAACGGAGAGTGCAACAATCTCATCCCTCAATACAAGCCAGGTGTGTTTCAAACTCGAAACCTTTGGCCACTTGTTGGAGTCACAATTGTCTTTACACCAAAACCCACAGACACATCGCTAGTGTTAAGTACATGCCAAACACACAGGAGCGTTGGATCAACACCGCCATTATCGGGGAGTGCAACAAATAATTCTGAGATTTTTGTGTTATCACTTGTAAATGGTGGAGAAGAGTATGTTTCCAGAGTTCAATCCAACTTTGCAGACTAGGAAATGGTTATATATTTTAAATTTTAAAGTAACAAACAATATATTTAAAAAAAAAAAAATTTTGATTTCTCACATCATAATATATATAGAATTAAGATGAATTTATGTTGGCTTTTAATATGTAAGTGTTAATTTAATATTGGGCTTCTTAAAGAATTGCACATTTCCCAAACAATAAGCAACATACTATTTAAATGTTTTTACCTCCATCTACTAAGAGGGATGAAATGTCTAAAAGTGCAAACCATTTCTCAAATCTCAATCCCTTTTGACAAATGATATATCCCTAGTTAAAATAAATTTGCATTGGTTCCTAATACGCCATGTGTCAACTCCATGTTGACCCCCATAAATAAAAATAAAATTTACACATCACCCTTTAACAATTTTAATGACTAGCCAAAATCCATCTCAATTCCAAATCTATCATATACCAAAAAATTAAATCCTTAAAAATGTAAATTTTTCCACATTGAAAACAGTAAAAATTACACCTCTCCCAAAAACACACTATTAAATATTTTAACAATAATTTTTTTCATAGTTTCATATGTTGCATTTATAACCATATATAACCGCACACCTCTTTAAAAAAAATGCATGTCTTGATCCAGAGGCTATTGATGGAGTGCATATCTTTCAAAAGGCATTAGGTTTATTGCTGGGCATGTAATATTTTCAATGTAGTGGAGGAATGGACGACTTGCCGCAAGAAATCGCAATCATGGGTTTAATGTAGAGTTTGAAGAACGTAGGCCCCGCTATTATAGTTCGGTCGTCACAAGGAAAACACCCCAGAACAACGTTAAGAACAGAGGATATTGAATTCTTGCAATCCAGATAAGGTACAAACTCAGTGCAAAACCTTCCCAGTAAATTCTCTGTAACGTATTCTTCTCTTCATTAATTTATCTCTGTAGATCAAAAGGAGTTTTTCTCAGGTTATCAATCGTTAATTTAATCTATGAATTGAATGTTTCTTTGCTTTTTCGATTTCTGTGTCCCTATGTTACCAGAAACGGGACGGTAGCAAGGGTTTCTGGAAAAAAACGCACAAGAAACGGAACGGGACGGAAAACGCCGTTTTCCACGTCCGTTCTGGTCTTCATGGTCAGCACTTAAAAATGTCGTGGAAGAGACGGCCATACAAAGGATTATAATAAACCCATTGAAGAATTGGGTTCAACGTGTTGTACTTGCATTTGCATTTTGGCAAGCAAAACAGCCATCCCGTGTTCAGTCTGTGCTAAGAAATGTACACTATGATCCGGATTCCATAACCTCCTTCTAAGTTTGATTACCAGTTCATTTTGAAATAACGGTACATTGATTGTCTTTTGAGTGAATTTGGTTTTGAAACGATCTAGATGAGAAGCAAAAAGAGTTACCCTTGTTGTGCAGGTATATCCAGAGTCTATTCCCCTGCACTCTGGTCTTCATGGTCAGTACTCAAAATTTAACTTTCATTACCTGTTTGGGAGGTGGTTTGGGGTGTGTATCTTTAACAATGCACATTGAAGAATGTATAACGACGATTTGAGCAATTACACTAATAATCCCAGACAGGGAATCTATAGTTTGATTGAAAGCACATAGTTTCATTGCACATGTCGCTTCAATTGTCAATTTGGACCCAAGCTTATTTACAATCGGGATTTGTGGCATTTCCCATGTATTTTCCATTATCTCCCATTTTTCAGATAAAGCTATAGTTTTTATAACTCAAATAGCATAAATCAAGCCAAACTCTACACCCAACATCAATCCCACAAAGATTTTTAATGTTAGAAGTAACTAATTTGGAGCAGGCTATAATCCACTGTTATATCTCCCTGCATTGTAGGAGGTCATAAGAGTCCACTGTTGTATCTCCCTAGCATTGGAGCAGGGTCATATATTCGGCCCGGCGTCTGGCCATACACACTAGTCTGGCCATACACACTAATCCATTATGGGTAAATCATAAATGGGATGATTACATTTTTCAGCTATGTAAATGAATGTTTTGTTATGTAAATGAATGTTTTGTTTTATGTTTTCTTTATATTTTCTTATTTTTTCTCTCTCCTCGTTTCTTGAATGCGAAACCTCTGAATTCCGTTTCTCGTCTCGTTTTCGTTTCTCATTTCGTTTCCCGTTTCTGGTAACATAGCTGTGTCCAATGAGCTCGTCTGCAAAGATTTTTGAAACTATGATCATGTTCCAGTAGTCCACCTTGGCATGGGATAGGGTCCAATTCTCAACACAGGAATTTGTAGTTCTAGCCGTCTTTCTTCCCACACATGAAGGGAATTCGTAGTTCTAGCAGTCTTTCTTCCCACACATGAAGGGTCCTGCATGCCCTTCCCTTTCTATGAACCGAAATTGGTTTCACCCTCGCAGTGTTAGAAAGCAACATACAGTTCTGAGTACCGCATCGATGTTTAACAAATCTTAGGGTCAAATGAGAAAGGCAACTTACTCTGTTACTGTTTTATCTAGCATGAACTGCATATGCCAATGGTTCTGCCCTGTTCCGGGCATTCATTTATATCAGGTCTAGGAGACTGATTTCCTGTTACAACTATTGTATTAACAATACTTGGTTGTAGTGCCTGTTATGTTCGTAATACAACTGCTGCTGCCTGTTTATGGCCATTGTCACATGGTTAACTGATTAAGTTATTGTTGTTAATCTCTGTATCTGGGCAGGAATTCCTAAAATAGGTCACCTCATTGCTACAAGTCTCGATAATAAATCCTGCTGGAGTTGAAAGAACAATGTTTCAGTTGCCTATACATATCAACTTGGTATCAGAGCAGTTATTTCATTGGTGGTAAAGCTGACGTATTTTATTTGTGTTTTTGTCTTCATTCTTTGTTTCAATGGAAAGAAAGTACAGCTCCACAGTTGAGTGTAGAAAGGTCGTGGGAAACGAAAATAGAAAAAAACAGCTTAAAGAGAAGAATTCAAGATCTAAAAGTGTTGGAGAAAGACGAGTGCAATTCCAAGAAATTGTGAAATTGAAGACAAAGCACGAAAACCTGCAGTCCAGGGTCCAATCTCAAAGCGAGTTCCCTTCCATTAGGATGGGAAAACTTGCAGCGATACACAGCCAGTCTGCTCAAGTCATAATGAAAAAGATCTGCTACAAAGGCCAAGGTCATGGCAAGGACTGCCAGGGAAGAAACCGCCCCATTGAAGTTGAATTAAGGCCTCAATAAGCTAGACTTGGGTAGCTTGCTGGAGTTTAAGTATAAAGCGAGACTTCTACAAGGAAATGAGTTTATGAAGTTCATTTCCCCAAAGCATGCAGAAAGGAGGAAGTGAGAAAATCAAGCTGAGGAGAAAAGGTGAGTGTAAGTAACGTTTGCAGAGTTGGCAGCATTTTCAGAAAAAACTTCACAATCCCAAGTAAGAAAGGAGCTTAAGGAAAGTGCAAGGAAGCAGCTCAATTTAGAGAGGACTGATCCAAAGACGAGTTATAGAAGATACATCATCCTTTAAACAATTTTGTACAAGTCTCAAGGACGGAGCAGCAAAGGTCGAGGAACTGCAAAATGTCCAACCACTTGGGAAACGAGGTAAGAAATCACACAAGCAAGAAAGATAGTAATTATTTCCTTAGTTCTTATTGTAGGAAAGGGAAATCATCATAGAACTTTTGGGACATTAATCCTTGCGTGCATTGTGCAAGGGGAACTATAGTTCCACTGTTTGTTGGAGCTAAAATATGGCCAATGATCAGTCAATGCCCTCTAAAGAGATTGCAGATGCACGGAACCCAAACCAATGTACTGTTTCCCAACTGATGAAGATCGAGTATCGTTGGACACCACCTCAACAATGGAGCAAGTTCGGAAGTGATTGAAAGGTTTGCATGTCTTTAGACTTCGTAAGAAAATAAGCGGGCAGGCTGTTATTTCCCAAATCCTAGCTAGGAAAAGAGAAAGACAAATATTTCAGCATGCAGTTGTATTGATTGGTGCATCATAGCTGGAGAAGTATGTGTATCCGACGATGACTCCAGCATGGCAGCAGATGTAGCATGTAATTCCAATGATAAGTCGGACAAGCAGTAGTTGTAACACATATTGCCATGATGGAATTAATGAACAAAGCAGCGCGAGTCATAGTAGGAAGTTATTTCACCTCACCATGGAGAAACAAAGTTGCAATGTTTAAGATGATAACGCCATAAAGGAAGGTTTGTGTTAAAGTCTGGGTTAATTTATGTTGAAGTCTGGGTTAATGAATTGTTCCTAGTTGAGGACTGGTTAATTCCAGAACAAATGTTAACAAGTATGCAGACATTGCAGAAGCCCTACACCTCAGGCCATGAATTGCAGTTTTAGCAGTTCAAATATAAACAGGGCATGGAAATATAGGTTCAGCACCGTGCACCACCATAACATAAGCTGTCCATATACCTTCAATTGAGGCATGTGAGGGTTGTTTGGGAATTATATCAGAAATCAGTGCAGAGGATGCTCAGACCATGAATTGCAGTTTTATAGGTCAAATATAGAGATGGGATGGAAATATAGGTTGGATATCATGCGCCACCAATGGCATAACACGAGCTTTCCATACACTTTCAATTCAGGCATGTGAGAGTTCTTTGCAAAGTCTAGCAGAAATCGGAGCACACGAAGGAGGTGGTCTCCAACGTACCTTTGCAACAACCAAGTTCGACCGCATTGGGAAAGCTAGGGTCAAACCCTGTGTGAAAGCCAAAGTCAGTAGAAGAGCAAGAGACAGTTTGAATCACAGCTGGAATTATAGCTAAAGCACCAAGGTCCAATACCAACAGGTCCCGAGCTAAAGCCTGTGGAGGATGAAGATAGAAACTGTTGAAACTTGATACTTTCGATTAACCTAAAGGGGAAGGTCTGATCTGCAATTACAATATAGCCATATAGGCATTGAGGCCATGATGGCAAAATGAATTATGGGAAGAAAACAATTATGAAGGAGACTGTTGGAAGTTTTCCCTTTTGTGAGTTTACTCTTGGTTCTTTTCAGTCACTGGGAAGGAGAAGTGCAGAAAGAAAGGAGAGGTGTCCGTCAAGACAGGATGCAGACTAGTTGAAGGGGAAGAAACTGGCAGAGAGAGGAAATAGGAGGCTGCGATTAGAAAAAGGTATCCCAAACTGAAAGAGGTTGGTTGTCATATCAAGACACCGACAGAATGGTGATAAGAACAGAGGATGTTAAACCCCTGCAGCTGAGTTAGGGCGCAAGCTGAGTGCAAATCCTTGCTGCTCAACTGTGTAATCTATTCTTCTTCCCGTTAATTAAGGAGTAGTTCAACCATTACATGTTTTTATCCTTTTGGCGGAATCCAGCATTATTGTTAGTTTTCACTATTTAAAATGTGTGAGTGTATAAGTTGATTCAGATGGTACAAATTACAGAGTTCAATTGTAGAATTGAGACTTCTGTGAATCATATAAAAATGATAAAGGTCATTTTTATGTGATTTACCCCGAAGCTCTTCTTATAACTACAGAGTTCAAACTTACCATTCCAAAAATGGGACAAGATTTACAAAATTCAAACTTACCGTTGCAAAAATGGACAATATCTACAAGAAAATATATCCAAAAAAATGTCAAAAATGTCTAATAATTAGATTACAAGGTTAATTTATCCCTGTAGTTTTTACTAAAAGGGGTTTTCCTTCGGTGATCAATCATTGCAATGATTTATGGTATGAATGTTTGTTTGCTCTTTTAATTCGACTGTATCGTTGGGATTGTTTGCATGGATTTTTGAAACAATGATTATATTCCAGTAGTAGAACTTGGTGACAGGAATTCCTAGTTTTACCAAATGACATTCCAGATAGATGAAGGGTCCAGCATGCCCTTTATATAAACATGTATTGGTTTTTCCCAGCAGTGAAAGGAAGTTGGCTGCAGTTTTGAGTACCGCATTGATGTTTGAAAAACTGTTGGGATCAGCTGAGAATCAAGATACTCTGTAACTTATCTGAATGGTTCTGCCAAATTCTGGGCTTCTTTGAATGCAAGTTTAGCAGACCGAATTCCTGTTACAACTATTGGAATGGCAAAACATAGTTGTATTGCCTGGTGTGTCAGTGACACAACTGCAGCTCCCCGCTTGTGGCCATTGTCGCAATGTTGGTTAGCTGTTTGAGTTATTGTTCTTAATGTCTGCATCTCGCAGGTATTCCCAATATAGCTCCAGATTCAGTAATAAACCCTACTGGAGTTGAAAAAAGAGTACTTCAATTGCCTAAACGGATCATGTCCTATCCTTTCTAGGAAGAGATAGGTTCCGGAGACATGGAAACCAAAAAAGGGCGTTGCTATTGAAACTGAATTGTTTACGACAACGATACCTAATTGTCTATATTATCAGGGATACCTGGTCTTAAAGAACCTCGTGTGAAGTGGGTACTCTTATGGACTATGTTTAGCGCTTCCCACTCAGCTGGGCCTTTGCTGGTAATGCTAAATCACCTCCAGCTAACATGAACTCAAGCGACCAGTCCAAACACGTAAGGATGTATATGTATATGAAAAATTGAAAATAAACCTGTAATATAAATTGTTTTTTAAGGAAATTTGGGGAAATGATTTATATTTATAGGTGTATATGAATTTATTTATTTTTATTTTTTATTAGAGAAAATGAAGAAACAGTAAATCGTGAAGAGAGTGCAAAGTAGTGTCTTTTATAAATTTTATTTAAATATTAATTTTTTTACGGTGAAAAAATCTATCATAATTTGGTTGTCAAACCAGTAGTGAGGACAACCATTTTCGCTAACCATGCATGCAAGTTGACTCATCATCGTTATTCAAAGAAAACCGAGCCACCAGGAATATCCATCTATCATAATTTGGTTGTCAAACTAGTAGTGAGGACAAACATCTTTGTTAACCATGAATGCATGCTGACTCGTGACTGTTATTCAAAGAAAACCACGCCACCAGGAATATCCCGCCCGCGGATGGTCCTTAAAAGGGCTTTAACTCCTCCGGATGCCTTTCTTGGATTGTTAACTTGTTTCCTTACTTGAAAGAAAGACTGACTTTTAACCAAACAAAAACAACTTTAGAACATACTCTAATTAACTTTAATTACTCTAATCTAATCTAGATATTTCAAACATTTAAAATCAACGTTATTCTTATCTTGATGGTAGATTTTAAAATATTTAAAAAATTTAGCTCCCAATAATAAAGTAAACAAAATCAACTGTTTGACTCAAATCCAACCATTCAATTTATTATTGTCGGACAAATTTCTGACTGTGAGTTACTCTCAAGTCTCATCCACTGGTCTACAAATAGTCAAATGCTTGAGGATGAATCAAATTCTAATAATAACACATAACAATGGAATTAGTCAAATAGTCCATAACATTAACGTTCAACAATATTGACAACAACAGAAACCAATCGAAGTGACCTATACTGTAAGCCAATTTTATAAGATTCTAACTGGAACAAATTAGCAACAGCAACCAATCTAAGAGACCTGTACTGTAACACAATTTTATAATGTTCTAACTGGTATAAATTGTTCTAAAATAACAGTGACTGCAAGTACCGTTGGGAGAGCTGGTGAGTACATACCGTAAATATGATCAGTAATGTCTCGGTATCGAATATGCCGCACTCCATCAATTTGGTTGAGGCTCGCAAGAAGGAGATTTGCATAAAGAGATAACAAGCCTATTGCCACAAACCCCAAAATACCCGCTACCCATCCCAAGGGAACCATGATGATTCCGGAATAGCCTAATATATACGCGCTGTTCGTCGTCGTTATCAGAACGAAACTTACCTGATACCATGGATCTGAAAAAATTTCACCAATAATAAATTTTCAGTGCAAGTTTAGAGAGTTGTGATGGAGATTTCCACAATTAAACTTTGTAATGATTTTGATTGGCCTAATTTGTCTGATAGTTACTCCATTCATTAACAAAAGTCTAATAACTTTGTGACGAATGGTTATTTCATTCATCATCAAGAACCAGAGAACCATTGAATAGTTACTTCATTCATCATCGAAGTTAAATAACTTTGTGACAAATGATTACTTCATACATCATCAAAAACTAAATAACTTTGTGAATTTAAAACATATAACATAGAGTTTAAAACAAAATTAATTTAAAAGGAAAAAGATTATATACCCCGACTTATAAGATGAGCTGTGCTCTTGGATTCATGTGTGCTCTGTATGTCGTCTATGAGATTCTCTTGAAGGAGTGATCTTTCAGCTGAATTCTCCATTGCCTCTGCCAGAAGACCAATGGGATCTTCCCAAAATAATGGAATTTGAGCAGGGCACCCGTATGGCCTGCTTCTATGATTGGTACACTTCAATTATACATGTTACCAGTAACCATGCACAGTAGCTGGACTTACCCACTTTAAAAATCTCCGCATGATACAAACCCCAAAACGTTTTGTCAACATGTATTTAGTAGCCATAACGACAGTGATTTATATCTAAACGTTTCTCAGCATGTATTCATCAACCATCTAACAACCGTTCCTCAATCATGGCACTTTCATTCTGTCATTCAAACCAGAATAACTAATAAAATATTTTCCTGTCACAGCTCCCAAAAAATTCATCTATAAACATGTGGAATTGAACGCACAACGGAGACAACTGTGATCTTCATACCTGCACGTGTTTTAACAAGTAGTTGTGAAACACAAGAACCAGCCAACCGCCATTCTTCAATCATAACACTATAACCTGTCATTCAAACCCTAATAAGGTGGAAGCTAATTATTCCCCAATGTCTCTACTTCAAAGTTCAAACCAAGTCTGAAACCACGTGTGATGTGAAACTGACAACAGAATAAAATAATAACAAGCAGCCAAGAACCTTTGTTCAATCATAGTATTGTAAATCTGTCCAACAAACCATAAGAAATATGCATACATTTAGGCCCTACTCATACGACCAAATAAACGTGAATGCATCTTTCAAGAATCCAACCGATCATGCCATCTGTTTCTCTGCTTTTGTTTATGATAACTTTTCCAAATTGGTAAAAGTTTTGTTATTGGCTTCTGAAACCGTTCTTTCAATGCATTTATTATATTTGGGAGCGGGCACGAAAGCAGGAGCGGGAGCGAAAACAGGAATAGGAGCGATATTTTCAGAAGTTCTTGATTTGGGAGCGAATACCAAGTGATTATATATATAATATATAATACATATTTTTTTAATTCTTGATACAATATATATATGTCAACAAGCGAATACCAAGTAATTATATATAATATATATATAATAATATATAATTTTTTATTTTGATATATATAATAATAAATAAAATATGTAGAAATACAAGTAATTTATATATATATATATTATTTTTTTGGATACATATATGGTCAACAAAACATGTAGAATGATGAATTAGATATAAAAAACATAAAAAAAACATAGATTGATCATTGAACCATATCACATCAATCATCTAGAAGTTATAATCTTCATCAACTATGTCCACAAGATAGTAAAATACATATTACAACTGCAATATATTGAGTCTCGTGAATCTTTCATCAAATTCACTCTTAAAGTTTCAACTTCAAGCTTTCAAAATTGAAAACTCAATATATAACATTTATTATCATTGATCACCAAAGTTGTATTTGTAAGTTAAGTTTAACCATTACAAGAAATAATATCTTAGATATTTCTAATCCTAACTTCTATTGTTAACATGAAATGAAATATTATAAAATGAAACATGAATAATGAAATGAATTGAAACAACTTTAGTCTTTCACGAAGCATCATATTCATAATTCACAATCATTACCAATGAGTTATAATTGCCAACTTCAAACTTCAAATTTTCATTGTCACAGTCATATATTGTTTGTAAAAATTATCATTATGATATGAAAGAGTCAAGAGTCAAGGACACAAGACTCAACAGTTATGAAAACTAATAGAAACTAGAAAAGGAAAGTAAACTATAAATCTACATGTGGCCCTTGCCACGGGAGTCTCTAGGAGTATAAGCAGGTCGTGGTGGTCTTCTAGGAGTCTCCCACACAAACCGACGACCAGAACTAGAAGGCACATGCTCTCTATGTGAGAGTGTAGATGGAGGTGGCGATAGCAAAGGAACAGGACTCAGAACTCGAGCACTGCTACTGGATGGTGGAGGTGGCATGGCTACTGCAGGTGCTTCATCTTCATCCCTTATAAGTTCCTCTTCCAGTTCTTCAAGATTTATAGTGTCATCCTCCAAATTGTCATCCTCTGGGTGATTGTCCCAAATTTTATATGTGGGATCCTCATAAGCCCGATCACAGTAATGACTCAACCACCTCAAGTTGTAGTGCACATAAACCAAGCTTTCTGCTCGGTTTTCATTGAGTCTGTTTCTTTTCACATTATGTATGTAGTTGTAGGTGCTCCAACACCTCTCTGCAGAAGAAGTATTTACAACCTATGAAAGAACGTTTTTTGCCAATTTCGGCAAAAGTCCCTAGCCACCATATATTTCCTACCATGTGAGAGAATCAAATCTATTTCTGTCTTCCATTGCATGGAAGTTACCAAACAAACCAGTGCCACTAAAGTATTTTCCTATTTCAAGGTGCATAGCTGCACATTCCTCCCTGTCAAGTATCAACTTTTCTAATGCTTGTAAATATCTACTAGTTACCTCTACATATAAATGGGGTTTGGTCCTAATCGCACCCGCTGGTGCAGTTTGGCCCAACCAAGATGTAGAGTAGTATTTTGGCGTCAGGATATACGCCAAGCAATGTAGTGAAAGATTAAATCTATTCCACCATTCACACACATAATCGTGAATCAATTTTTACAAGTCGGGATCTCTGTTATGAACAATATCTTTTATTTTCCCCAACATGGTATCCATCTGCTCATGCACGTCGCCAATCATTAGTTTGTCTGTATCTGCAAACTGAATCATGTGATAAATGGGCTTGGTGAAATCCAATACTTGCCTTAAATTTGTCCAAAACTGACCATCAAGAGTGGCCTCCTCCACCAGTTCAAAACCTCGTCTGTCAGCGGCATTTGTAGCCCTTTCCTTTAATACCTGCCAATGTGGACTTGATACCATGCTAGCCAATGACTCTCTTACCTTCAAAAGGCACCTGAAGGTGAGGTAATAGCTACCAAATCTGGTCTTCGTAATCTTCAACAACTCCAATCTCGAGTGACTGTGGAAAAGGCCATGGGTATTACTATGATTTGTAATAAATTTTATCATTTGTTTGCCTTTTTTGTACAAATCACCAATCCATTTGTATTGTGCATTTTTGTTCTTGACAACATCATGCATCAAAAGGTTCAATGTGCGAACCAAACATCCAGACCAAAATATGTTGGGGTATTTATCCTTAATAATTGCTCCCGCTACCTTACAATTAAGAGCATTATCAATGATGACTTGGATGACATTGTATGGCATAATACGGTCAATTGTTTCAAGTAATGCTTCTACAATGTTGATGGCGGTCTTGAACTTGTTTGAGTAATCATGTGCAGTTAGAAAGATGGCACCACTAACAGACACAACAAACACACTTATCAATGGCTTGCTTTTTACATTTGTCCATCCATCAGATACAATGGACACCCCATGGTCAGTCCAAGAACTTGTCATTATATTCAAAGAATGTGATATTTTTGCTTTTTCATGATTAAATCCAACGGTTCTTGCCTTGTCATACCCAGGGCTCTTATATCCTTTAGGGGCATCATTTATGGCAAAAACCATTTTGTGCTAATAAGGTGAACGAAGAACATTGAATGGTATCCCACATGCATAGAGAAACCTATAAGCCTTTGAATCCACATCATTCCTACACCCCTCATCAAGGAAATTTGATATGGTTCTACGCCTTAAAACTAATGACCCTGTACCTCCATATCCACTGCCTTGAGAGGATGCTGAAGGAGTTCTTTGTGCTTGTGATTGTGAGCTTGGTTCAAAGAAACCCCTTGATTTTTTTGATTTCTATTGGGCTTCCTCCTCTTCCCTTATGTATTTGGCTCTATCCGCTACTGACACCGCTGGACAAGTTTTGATTCCTATTTGTTTGTCTCCATCCCATGGCCTTTTCCCACATAGGTGTTTTCTGGCATGGTGTATGAACCTGTGTAATCATTGTTGCAATGGGGGCAATGAAATTTAGTGGTTCCACCCCCTCTCCCTGCTTCAGGCCTGTTAACATATTTCTACAATGGGGTTTGGTCTTGTTTAGTCTTTTGAGAGTCATGTTCACCCTCCAGCTCCTCCTCACTGGGGTTTTCATCAAATCCACTTTCTCCAGCTTCTTCATCCCCCTCTTCATTCTGGCCCCTCCGTTTCCTACTCTCCAGCATCATAATAACCATAAAAGGGACCAAGAAGAGGAAAATTCCAAGAAATATAGCCAGGTCCAAGATGTTTGATACTTGTAGGCTTTTGAATCTACAAATTAATTTATTTTATTTAGATTAATTTAATTTATTAATTTAATTTAGGTTCATGATTGTTTTACTAAACAAAGTTAATAAACTAAATTAAACTAGCTAAACTAATTATATTACTACCTAACTAAATTAAACTAATTAAACTAACTAAATTACTAAGTTACTTACCTCTTTGCAGGCTTGTTCCTTGCTCCTCGCTTCTCCTTGCTCCTTTGCTCTTGCTCTCCAGCTTCTACTCAACTCATTCAAGTGATAATGACTGTTGTTTTTCCCCATTGTGTTTTTAAAACATAATTCTTTTTAAATTTTATTTTTTTTGCATCCGCATTTTTTTCCACCTGAATCGCTCCCAGCATCGGTCGAGTCGCTCCCAGAGCGAAAATTTAATGCTTGGGAGTGGTCGGGAGCTATCGCTCCTGAGCTGTAATATTTGCTCTAGGAGCAACACTCCCGATATCACTCCTGAAATTGGCAGGGAGTGCAAATTTTTTAATCGGGGGCGCGCTCCTGACCCACTCCTGAGTCGTTCCTGCCCGGAGCGTGGATTGGGAGCGGGTTCGAAGGGGGGAAGGAGGGGGGAGTGCTCCCCCACAACTCTGGGCAACTATATTATTCAATAATCCAACCTATCATTCAATCTATTTCTCTGTTTTTATGTGTGGTTAACTTTTCGAGGTTGATGCAAAATTAATAGAGGCCTTTGAATCCTTCACCTTTTGAGTTGTTTTTAGTGAATTTTTTTCGAAGTTTTTCTAGTGCGTTTTTCCCGTTAATTTCTCTAAATTTATTGAAATCACAAATTTAATGGGTAATTTCTGTACAATTGAAGGGTCCTAAAAGTTTTTCAGAGTGCTAAATCTATATAGTCAAAAAATCAATTTAAATAACACAAATCAAAATTTAACTTCAAATTTTCCATTTAATTCTAACACTAAAAAGTCTAAAAAATCATACTAAAAACAACTCCCCTTCTATACATCATCATACATGCCTAAAAAAACATTTTTTTTTTCCCACTATAAGATGAAACTGCAAGTCAACTTTTCTTTCAATATTGATGAAGTTTTGGCATATTCTGAAATAGTTTGTGTTCTTTCCTCTTTAATTAGTTTGTTTGACGTTTAGTGTCCTTTTTTAATAATTGGTTTGAGTTTCACAGGGGATGGCAACAAAACTTGAAACAAACTAATTAATTTCATTTAAAAAACTTACCTTTTTTTCCAATTATTTGAATTTTAATTAATTTATTTATTATTTTTTAAATTTAATAATATATATTTTAATAATTAAATATAATAGTTTTTTATTTTTAAGTTATAAATTTTATTATATAATTAATTGACGAGTGATTAGAGATTTCCATAGTTTTTCATATTGATAGAGATTTCCACAATAACATTATATAATGTATGTGATCCATACAAGGTTTCAGATGGGATCTCCATCTATCATGAGGGACCAAAGAGAACCTTGTGATGATGGATGGAGATCCCATACAAATCACATACTTTACATAATGCTATTCCATAAATTTCTATCAATAATTAATTGATTTTTATAAATCTATTGATTTACATGAAATTATTAAATTTAAAAAAATACAAATATTTCATTAATCCACTCTTTAATATTATGTTTGCATCTGTTTAATATTGTATCTTATTCATCAAATATCATGTCAATTCTTTGAATGTTAGCACAATTGTCTAAGGCTTATGATATTATCCATCAAAGATTTTGTAAGCTCTTTCAATGTTAAGGGCAATTCTTGATGTGGCAGTCTAATCAAATTGCTTTTTTGCCTTGAAAATCGTGGAAATTATGGCAATATTTTGATATTCAGTATGGTAAATTTAGGTTACAACTCTCAAACTTCAAAATTTTGGGTGCTCTAGAGGTTTTTGATGGCGCTGAATCCATTTACCCCATAAAAAATATGATTCAAAAACAACAAAATTTCTTGAATTTTTTTCCCCGGATTCAGGCCACTTTGATTCAAAAACAACAAAATTTCTTGAATTTTTTCCCCAGATTCAGGCCACTTTTGGGGCAATTCCTCCCTCTCCATACACAACACCCTAGTTAAATTTGTTAATTGTGACGGGTAGTAAATAAGGGAGCCCTTCTATTTATGAATATATTGTTTTGTGATTATGAACATTAAAACTAGCAATTGCCCCAAAAGGTGCAAAGAGAAGTCGATAGGTTTTTTAAATTGAAAAATAGTATGATAAATGCATTTGTAAATATGTATGCCATATACTATATATATTGGAAATTTAAATTTTATATAAGCTATTATAAAAGATGATATTTTAGTTTTTTAGATCTTTACTATATATAATAAGTTGTACATATTTATATATAATTGTTTAAATTATATAATATATATATATATATATATATATATATATATAATATATATATATATATATATATATATATATATATATATATATATAGTCAAATTAAAACACCAATTTGATATACTTGTAATAAAATACTTCAATTAAAATGTTTAGATATAAATCTACTTTCTAAATTATATTATTTATTAATACTTTTTTTTCTAAATTAATTAAAAATTTATTACAATGTATTTTAATTTACATATAAATGATCATATATAATCCAAATAAAAATACAAAATAATGAAATTTTGTAAGCAAGATTAAGCCTTTGGATGAACAAAGGCATAAAAAGGTCATAAAAAGGCAAGGTGGAGGAATAAATACATAGAGAGTGAGAAGTGGAGAGAGAGAGGGATAAATACATAGAGAGTGAGAAGTGGAGAGAGAGAGGGAGTGACAAGGGAGAGATGGAGATAGTGTGTGTATGTTTGAGGGTGAGATAAATAGACAAAGAAGGAGAGAAGGGGGGAGAAAATTAGAGAGAAGGAAAGAGGGAGGGATATAGTAGTCGGAGGCTGAAGAGAGAGAGAAGGAGAGAGAGGCGTGAGAGAAAGGAAGAGAAAGGATGTGAGAGAGTGGAGAAAAGGACGGAAATAGAGATGAGGTTGGAGGGACAAAGAAACTGATAAATATGGAGCGAGAGAGTGTGTATGTTTGTGGGGGGTGAAATAGAGAGACAAAGAAGGAGAGATGGAGGGAGATATAGATATATATGGAGGGTGGAGAGAGGGAATAAGATTTATTGCACTAGATGCATTGATTTTAGTGTAGATGTTGATTTCTAGTGATATTTGATTGTTTGCACTAGATGCATTTATTTCAATGTAGATGACTTCTAATCTTATTTAATTGCTTACACTAAATGCATAGATAGCAGTGTAGATGGTGATGTCTAATCCTATTTGATTGCTTGCACTGGATGCATTGATTTCAATGTAGATGCCGATTTCTAATTATATTTGATTGTTTGCACTAGATGCATTTATTTCAATGTAAATGATTTCTAATCCTATTTGATTGTTTGCACTAAATGCATTTATTTCAGTGTAGATGGTGATTTCTAATCTTATTTGATTGCTTGCACTAAATGCATTAATTTCAGTGTAAAAGTTGGTTTCTAATCCTATTTGATTACTTGCACTAGATGCATTTATTTGAGTGTAGATGTTTATTTCTAATCCTATTTGATTTCTTGCATTAGATGCATTGATCTCAGTGTAGAAGTTGTTTTCTAATCTTATTTGGTTGTTTGTATTAGATGCATTGATTTCAGTGTAGATGTTGATATATGATTTTATGTAATTGGATGTATGATGGTATATTAATTCTAAAGTGATTCGATTAACAATGTGCATTGATTTCAATGTAAGCGCAATTTTTTTTTGGCATTGTAGGTTGATTTTTGTGTTATAATGATTCAACTTATTAATATTGGAGAGCAAGAGAAAGAAGGTATGTTGTTTACTACAACAACTCGAGCTAAAATATTTAAATGGTTGATAGTTTCAACTGTCATTTTCATATAATCGATATGAAAAGATGACAAAACTAACAAGGGTACCAATAAGAATAGTAGAAAAAAATAGTTTGAGATTGATCACAATAAAGACTACATTCTTATTATTCACATTTTGTATCACTCAATGCTTTGCATTGTCACTTAGCATTCAAAAATTTTATTTCATCATTAAAATTATTAACAATATTTATCATCTCAACAAACTGAGATAACTAAGAAAATTTAAAATTAAAATGACCAGATTAATCTAAGACATTTTTAACATATGTAAAATTATTATATTAATATTAGATGTATTTACATATTGTTGATAAAATAAATCATATCTTCCATATATTTTCCTTGGGCACACACATTGAAACCAACCTAGATCCATGTTAACTCTCGATCTCTCAAAGGCTGAGAGGGATCAAATCTCTCTAGGTGGAAACCTTTCCTCAAATTTTGCATTCAAAAAAGAAGTTTACACTTGCGAGAGATTTGATCCTCTCCACTGTTAATAGATCCCAAAATAAATCTAAACAGATTATTATAAACACTATCTATCCAATATAACCAATAATACAATAATTAAATATATACACTATCCCTATCCAATATAACCAATTATACAATAATTAAACATATACACACGTTAAACGAATAAAAAATATACAATGTAACAATAAGAAAACACTAACCAGATAATTTTTAATTAAATGTAAAGATTCAAACATCTTCATTATCAATATAATTGTTTATAATGTTATCATTATATAAATCCCTATAGAATGTGAGTGTTTTGGATTTTCATGAAGAGGTTTACCGCTGATTATGGGAGTGGAGAGTTATGTTAAATTTTTGTCATGAAAAAGTTTGAAACTTATATTAGCATTGACATATTTATAAATTAACGGTCAGATCTCAGAACTAAAAACTGAAAATAGTTTCTAAATAATGCATGATTTCTACTTAGGATTTAACCCTTTAAATTTTATATGAATTCGAATTCTAGAAAATTTAGACAAACTGATATAAATGGTCGAATATTTAGACCACTCTTCCCATTGACTGAATATAAATTAAATAAAACGAAAAAACCTGATCAGAGATCAGCAAAGACATGGTATGTTTTGGAATCACTAACAATGGAGCGGAGAGCAGCCACAGCTGCTGCTGGTGCCAGGACGCCAAAAAACAATGCATTCGCCCAATGCCATGTCTTGATTAATAAACTCAATTCCTTTCCCCTCACTTTAATGTACATATGGTTAGCGAACACAAATGTCAATGGAATGATGCTGACAGCACCTGTCAAATTGACAAAATCCCCTAGAAATGGAAGTAACGCCGCCAGAAATGTGGTTGCGGTCAGGTAAGTTCCTCTGGCCACCAACCTAACTATCCAATTACGTGTAGAATATGCGCTTTCATTTATTCTTCCAAACTTTGTATCCAAAAATTCGTACATAGGGCTTGCATATACCTACAACCATCGTTACCATAACATTTCTTATAATGTATTCTGGATTTTTGGAAAATTTGATACAATTTCTTTTGGGTAAAGCTTACATGAAATGATATCACACTTTGCAGAAAAGCAGCAGCGTTTCCCAGAGTTTTCATCCACTTTGGGCCATCTACACTTTTGAGAAGATATGATGAAGATGATGACCCATATGCCCAGTATCCTGCAAAGGTAACGGCGTATACCGGGACAAATCCCACACGGTATTGGATGTATAGGGCTTTATGCATGTTCCTTACATATGGACGTTTTACTGTAGCCTGGAAAAAAACCATGTCAGTTGATTGCATGGAAAGAACAAGAGCACACATTTCAGATAATAATTGAAATCAAGTTGGGCAATTACAGAATTCAAATTCATATTATCATGGTGCTTTGTTCCAAAAGACTATCGAGGCAGATTAACCAGCTAGATAATATAAGTTTTTTTTTGTTGTCATGTGACTTTTTAGAAAAGGGTGTTTTACTTTTTATTGAAAGTTATGTTGTAAGATTGCTCTTAAATTAAAATTAGTAGAGATTAGTTAACGAATTCACAAGAGGTAGTTAGTCTATGTCACGAAATACATGAGATTTCCTCCTAACGCGAGTGGAGTGTGATCCACGAGAAAAACGATAAGTCTGTATCACCAAACATATGAAAAAATGATTTTTCTAATATCTAACATCCAAATTTTGAAAAAAAATAATTCCAAATTTTAGCAAAGCAGCCAAATAGCCAACTACTAGCCAAATTCAATAACTGGGACTTGCACGCACTAAGAAACTACTACGATTAAAAGTAGGAAAGTTTTAAATTTTTGTAATATCGGTGTAAATCAAAGGTCTCCCCATACACTTTTATAAATGAAGAGAAGGGTCAGATCACGAAGGGAGAAAGTGGAGTTCATGTAACATGGTATGCTTTACTTTTGTTGAGATATGTCAATGATGTGGTCTTGCTCAGTCAAATGCTTAACGACACCTTGATATAAGACGGTACTTTCCCAGTTAGTAGGAAATGGAGGCTTACAATGGCCATAGGTAATGGAGACAAGGCCATTAATATAAATATTACATACAATATTCATTGCTTCAAATGAAGACTTACAATGGCCATAGGTAATGGAGACAAGGCCATTAATATAAATATTACATACAATATTCATTGCTTGGACGTGATTATTTTGTGTAAGCACTACGTACTATGGCCATCATTTTTTACATTATGATGCGCATTCTTGTGTGAAAAAAAATATTTTTAAATGTAAGAAAAAGTATCTCAATAAGTATTATATATGAAAAATTACATTTTTAAAACTTTACTATAAATAATTAATTTATTTGATTGTCTAGTCTAGATGACTGTTAAAAGAATTTTTGATTGTCTAGTCTAGATGACTGTTAAAAGAATTTTGAAAAAAATAAAGAGTACCAAAAAAAAGGTTATGAGAAAAATAAAAAGCAAAGATGCAAATTGTAAAACCCCTATGAAGTTAACAAAAACATGTAAACTACCTTCAAAACGCAACGTTTTTTTTTCCAATTTATAACATATTTTTTTCAATTTAAGACACATGGGTGCAAAAAGATTACCTATGAAGCTATGATTGCGATGATTGTGAGTAAGGAAAAGCGATAGTGGATAATAAATTGGTTTAGAAATTAAGGTCTTGAAAAGACTATTATGTTTGATAAATTATTCAGTATTAATGACTTGCGCAAATAAATGTGATAGAGAAATTTAAAAAGAGATAATATTAAATCAATGATGTAGGTTGGAAGTCAAATTTAAATAATTTTTTATTAGATATAGAATAGATAATGATGGAGGTTGGAGGTCAATTCAAATAATTTGACAAACAAACAAAAAAAGTGATATAATTATGAAAAATGAAATTTAATAATTGTACATAATGTGTAATCATAGAAAAATACAAAATGCTCTATTATCCAAAAAAAAATGAACAGATCATATCAAAGCAATTAATAAAGGAAAAAACAAAATGTAGCACCGTTTATGCTCTATTATAAATAAAAACAAAAAAATTATCAAAGCACTTAATAAAGAAAAAAAACCAAATTGAAGAGCATATATAAATTGATGAGTTTGCTTGCTAAGCAATAGGTAACTATATTAAAGGTGCTTTTATAATATCAAAAAATGTGTTTAGATAATTATATATGGTGTAATTATTGGAATATTATAACTAATGTAACCATATAAATTAGATGTTTGATAAACTTTAATAGACATTTATCCATTATAAACATCAAAACTCATATAATATGATATTTCATATTGTTAAATTATAAAATCAACTAAATTATAACTTTATTTTAAATTATTAGTATTAATAATTATAAAAATGATTAATATATTAATTAAACACACATATATTTTAGTTTATATATTAATTAATAATGATAATAATAATTTGAAAGAAAAAGTTATAATTCAATTATAGAGTTTCACACATGTTTTATTTTGATATTCCTAGACTATAAATAAGTTTTGTTAAAAAATTAAGGGTTAATATTATGGTTTATCAATATCACATGCTCAAAAAAACCATAATTCATTTTTCCCTAAAATATTTTATTTTTCCATTATTCAATTCAATTAAAAAAACAATATAATTACTTTGAAAATGAATCTCAATCTATTCCAAAATAAACATACCCATTAATATAATTATTCATATTAACTATATATATATATATGATTGACGGTAATATATATATATGATTGACGGTGAATGATGTACAATTAAAGCACTCTATGTGATAAGTTATTGATTTAAATCCGCTATAGGTACTTATCTATTAAAAAAATCAAAATCATTTTAATATTTATTATAAAAATACTAACATTTGAATTTTATGGAAAATCTCTTCCCAAAATAAATAAATAAATATTGTATATTTATATCACTCTTGTCGACCAATTCAAGCATTATAATTTCGCGAGTCATAACTTTCTTGCCTAATTTGCATACTGTTTATATAATTTATTTGTATGTTTATCTACGGTAGCTTACTACTAGGTTCATAAGCAGTTCCCTTTAATTTATAAGGGAAATTTAATTAAGAATAATGTTTATTTTAAAAATTTGTTTGAGGATTGTTTAGAAATTTTCTGAACGATATTTTTCTAATTCAATATCGATGAGATCTCATGTACATTATATTTAATGAGATATATTTTAATTTGAAAAGCATATAATTTTTTCCGGGATATGGTATGCAATTTTGTTTGTTTTGTAAATGATCACAGAAGAGGGATGTTGTCGTTGTGAGCCAGTACTAATTATAAGCAGCCACCCTGGGTCATCATCGAGTGGCCTAAACCACCATTCCAATTGTTTCCACTTAAAGGTAACTGATTTAACTTTGGGGGGTGAATTATAATTATAATTATAGTTTATAATAATAATATAATAATTATTATTATTATTATTGGTGGTAAAATTAGGATTTTAGTGTTATTTGTGCTAAATGGATTGAAAGAATTATTAAATCAAGTAAATTGTTAATATATGATTTATTTATAAAAATAAGAATAAATATGTAATAATAATATTTCTAATTTAACAAGGTTTAGATAACAATATTTTTCTTAAAATTATAATAGCAATTAGATCCAAGCACATTCAATGACAAGAGAAGCAACACCAATTAACTAATAAGGGTGAGCCACAAAGGCTTGATAAAGAGATTGTTGTAACAAAAGAAACATATGATATTGATATTGTAAAAATAATTGGACTTATTAAGGAGAAGGTAAACAAGCCAATGAGATTGTAGTTGTTTTGAATACTATAGAAGTCTATTAAAGAAATTATAGAAGAAATTTAAGATGTAGAGCATGGGCATGGGGAAGAAAGTGAAGCCCACTATGCACATACACATGAGTATGAGAAATTGAAAATGCCTTTACAATGGTAGAAAAATGTGAGGAGAAGTTAGCAATGAATGTTGATCTCACATTTCTTGAGGAGTGGCTTGCAAATTCAAAGTATGATGGAAGTTGGTATTGAAAAGCTTTTATAACTACAACATAATAATAGAATAGAAAAGATGAGGGAAACCATCAAAGTTGTAAAAATTGTTACGTCAATTTTGTAAGAAATGAAAGAAACAAAGATGTTATTCAAGATCCACAAAAAGAACCAAATAAAGAAGACAAAGAGGACTAGATAATTTTGAAGTAGAAAACCAAAATAAAGATGAAGTTATTGAAAAGGGAAAATAAAAAAAATATATGGAATATAAAATTTGGAGCAAAAGGAAGAAAAAAATCTTATAGAACAAAGAGAAATATTATAATTACTGTGATTATCTACACACGTAGATAAATGTACTATACACATATAGAGATTCTTGATTAGTTTTAGAGAAGTGTATTTGTATGCAGGTAAAAGATAATCTAATCTCAATGTTTATTATTAAGAACCTAAGATCTAAAAATATATTTTCTAGAACTTTTTTTTGAAGATGTGCAGAAAAATTCTTATTTATTTAAATATGTTTTCTCAACTAATTTAAAAATTCAAATTTCAGGGAACATAATCCTCTTAGGTAAGTTGTGTGATTATTTGTGAATTTTATTTCCATTATTCATAAATAATCATGATATATTAACTATATTTTAATAATTATATAAATTATAAATTTTAGTATCTATACAATTATACTCAAAATTAGAAAAAAACCTCAATCTGGGTGGGAAAGGAACCTGGATCCAAACAAGATCAATCTCATGATTTAAGGATGAAGGTGGGCGGCCCATCCAAGGACCCCACACGAATGAGGTAGAAGGAACCAGAAGAATGAGGCAAGTGGAGGAAGCCTCAAGAAACCAAATGGGTAGGTGGGTTAACATTCAAGGCAGAGAGGTGGCGAGAAAGATTAGTGAATGCATGCAAGGTGGGAGAAGAGAACGAGAGCTAGGAGACGAGGTTGGTAGTCGAGAGGAGAACCGCACCAACAAGAGAAGGGGCTGTTGCCAACACTTGGATTCTACTTTCATCGACCTAGAAAGAGACTGGTATGTAAACCGAGCTCTCCTAAGTCTAGATTTGGCATCAATGTTGCAAAATTGGAAGAGAGTTTGGCATAGAATGAGGGTGGTGTCGAACGTTTCTAGGAAATGCTGGTCTTGTCTTAAGTTGTTGATGTCTAGTTTCTTAATTGTTGTAAGAAATGAAATAATATGAGAGTTTTGGCTCAGTTGTCTGTTGTTAATGTATGGATATGTATTGGCTGCATTTCATGGGAGGCTAGGGAAGAAGGATATATGGAGGGTTAGGGGAGTTTGGCATAGAATGAGGGTGGTGTCGAACGTTTCTAGGAAATGCTGGTCTTGTCTTAAGTTGTTGATGTCTAGTTTCTTAATTGTTGTAAGAAATGAAATAATATGAGAGTTTTGGCTCAGTTGTCTGTTGTTAATGTATGGATATGTATTGGCTGCATTTCATGGGAGGCTAGGGAAGAAGGATATATGGAGGGTTAGGAAGGACTCTCAGATCCTGGGGTAAGAAATTGGCAATTTCCATAGTGAAAATCAACAACCTGGGATTGAGAAGAGGCCATGGCTCCTCTGATAGCCTCCGGGGATCTGGTAGCTTCCAGAACCAGCGGGGGGAGGGAAGGGGGTATGGGAAATGGAAGACAGGCTCAGCCTAGCAGTTAATGGGGGGCATTCAAACCCCAAGGGGAAGGAAAGAGATACTATGGAATAGTATTGGGGGGAAGCTTGACCAGTGGGTCTCAATAGGTGCTCGGGTCAAGTGCCAAAGACCCGACACCTATTGAGTCTTTTGAGGATTGATGTAGAGTAGTAGAAAGTAAATTTTGTTTTTATGAAGAATAGCATTTACTTTACAACTTGAAGGATTAAGCATATAGTAGATACAATAGCCAACTTAGCATGTATGATAGTGCCCAGGTCAAGTGCAAAGGACCCGACACCTATTGAGTCTTCTGAGGATTGATGTAGAGTCGTAGAAAGTAAATTTTGTTTTTATGACGAATAGCATTTACTTTACAAGTCAAAGGATTAAGCATATAGTAGATACAATAGCCAACTTAGCATGTATGATAATGATTAGACTAGTTAAATTTTAGATGGCTTATGATGCTGATCGTGGCAAATAGACGTGGTTTCCCTTGGGCAGGTTGAGGCCACCAGACATATTTTTGTTACCTGCTTATACATAATTAATTGAAAAAATAATAATTGCCAAACTTACAAAAAAAAATAGAAAGAAAAATGTCTTAATAAAAAAAATATTCAATTTAAAGTACAATCTATTAATAAAAGAATATTCAATTAAAATATACTCTATTAGTCATTATTAACAAACAAACGAAAACAAAATAAAATCCATAGAATAGAGCATCCACTATTTTAATAATGACCAAATATTATACAGTTAAACCCACTTAACAATTTAGTTTTTTTTTTTTGCTGAAGCAAGAGATGAGCCTTCTATAACATTAATAAAGAAAATTAATTACATCAAATACAAAGCTCAAAAGGACTTGTGGGCCCCGAGCTGCACATTCCTCGAGGATAAATCCAACCCTACTACCAGAATCTCAGGAATTTCAAATGACTGAAAATAAAGACTTTACGGTCGGGGGCGAAGAGAAAGGAAACCAAATTTGACAGGAAACCCAGCGCTCAAGACATGTAAACCCGACTAGGAACTTATATTTATCCTGCTTTTTACATCTTAACCATCCGATCTACTTTCCAAATCCAACAGTCTTGAAGGAAGGCACTGAACCAATTTGCGCGGCTCTAAACCCCCGAACCTACCAACACGCAGGATCGATCTCAACCGTCGATCCATCATGATTGATCCAACGAACCATGCTAATATCGCACGGGTCAAGCTGTCCGGACATTAACACGCGATGAGGGCGGTATTTGGCTTCCCCTCTTCGCCACGTGTCACAAGCTGAATGGAATCGCTCCCAAAACTCCAAAACCACTTCCCACTTAGAACACTTGTGATATACCACAAACAGCTCTGAGAGCAGTAAAGTATCCAAAACATGAGCATCCAAGGTTTTAAGCCCGCCGGAAAAACTCATAATCCATCCCCTCGCACTTATCTGACCATGCCAAATCTCCCCCCAATGCTCCATAAACTTAGTACTGCCACGTCTTTTCCTTCTGTAGGATCTGATTCTAAAAATAACTGTGGTGGGGAGGCCGATGGTGAACTACCTTCTGCTGGTAACCGATTGAGAAAAAGGCCATAACATCAAAGGAAGACCTATAATCTAGAATCAACCTCCATGGCTTTGATTTGAACCACCCTCCAATCTTCCTCAGCTTGGGTGTGACAAGAATCTTTTAATTTTTCCTGAGGCATATCCTGCCACTCCATCTTGACCTTGCCCTCAGTACAGATTACTCCTTGATTAGCCAGAATGTCCGCCAATTTATTGGTCGATCTTCGAACATGATTAAAACTAATAGTGAGAAGGCATTGGAGATGAATCTGAATCCTTTGAAAGACCTTGATTAGCCTCCAGTGTTTAGAGACTTTTTCAGGGGCAGTGCTATAGTTGATTCTCTTGACCAAATTAATAGTTAGCTCAGAGTTAGCTTCAACAATCACATTTTGGCATTTACCCTGCCTCATAAAATCCAGACATTGTTCCATAGCCATGAGCTCCACCATATTATTAGTGGCCCTTCCTAAATGGCAGTGAAAGATGACTAGAATGTTGTCATTTTCATCCCTTAACACCCCTCCAAAATGAGCAGTACCCGGGTTTCCCTTTGATGCTCCATCAATATTGAATTTTAGAAAACCCTGTGGAGTAGGGTGCTAGATATCATGTTCAGTGTCCATCCTCGCAAAATTCCTTTCTAGGACCAGAGGAAAGAGCGCCTAAATACACGGTTGATAAAGTGTCCTCAAATTTGCAGCTGAGGGAGGTTTCGAACATAAGTGCCAACCGTTTCCTTGATCTGGTTTAAGATCCACTCCAAAAGTCGTTTGGGGAGGGGGGGTTAATATTTGAAGATCCTTTTGTTTCTTTCTTTCTAAACATTCCATATAATAAAACCTGGCATAAGAACCCAAGCAGTGTTTAGAACTTCATCATCTGAAAAGTTACTTCTCCACTTGGTTAGGGTGTTGATAATACATCCATGGTCTCTGTCTATCTGCTGGAAAATGGCAACAAAAATATTCCACAACTAGGAGGTGAAACTGCAATTATTAAGAAGATGCTCCACAGTTTCCTCTTGTTCACCACATAGATAGCATCTAGAAGGCCCCAGAACACCTCTCTTCCTGATGTTATCCTAGGTCAGAATTTTATTATGATAAACCAGCCACATGAAAAGTTTGATCTTCATCTAGCCTTGATGCCTCCATAGATTCAACCATATCCTGTTCGAACCTTGGGTGTCTAGCCTAAGGAGTAAGCATTTTTCCTCCTTAAGATTAAAGGAACCCTCATTTTTTTTGCCCCATCTAAGTTGGTCATGCCGACCTGTGACTAAAATCTTCCTTTGTTCCACCAAATTCCTAACCTCATTTGTCTTTTCTTTCAAAGGGCAGCCATCCCTATAATCCACGTGCCTCCAGGTTCTCCATTTTCCTACATTATTGGTTTGATCCCAGAAATATTTAACCATGATTAGTCCTTTAGTGTCTGTCTCATTCTTGAGTTCCGTAAAGTCCTCTGTTAGTAGTATAGGTTCCTGTTGCCATTTATCCTCCCAAAATAAGGCTAGATTTCCTTCTTTGACTTCCCAGAAGCTATTTTTTTGTATTAATTCTTTGTTCTCCCAGGCCTTGTTCCAAAGATGTTAGCCTTTTATATTTCTATTCATTATGATGTGGTCACTATATTTCCAAGTGCTGGCATATTTTCCTTTCCAAATACTATCATATTGTGCCTTTGGATCTTTGACCCATCGCCACCATAATTTTGCCCCTAAAACCTTGCTAAGAGTCTTAGGATCATCCAGCCCAAGACCCCCATAGTTTTTAGGTTTGCAGAGTTTATCCCAGGCCACCAAGGCCCATTTATTTGTCCTATCTGCCTCCTTACCCCAAAGAAAATATCTTTGAATGGATCTGAAATGTTGCAAGACTCCTTTTGGAACTAGGATGGCAGATAGCATGAACACTGGGATAGCTTGGAGAACAGCTTTTGTGAGGACCAACCGTCCCGCCAGATTTAAAGATCTTATAGTCCATTTCTTAATTTTGTCCTACATTTTATTAATCACGAGCTCCCAAATGCTCTTGTGCAAATGTTTAGTCGTTAGTGGCACTCCCAAATATTTTGAAGGAAGGATATCTCTTTGAAAGCCCAATATTTTGGAAATATTCCTTTGAATGGCTATATTAGTATTAAAGAAAAAAAATATGATTTGGAAAGAATGACTTCCACACCTGAAGCCATGGCAAAGTCACACAGGATTTGTTTGTATGCGAGAGCTTCTTTGACCGTGGGTATTCCCTATAGCATGGTATCATCCACAAATTTTTGGTGAGTCAAGGCTTGTCCATCATCAAAGAGATGGATACCTTTAACCTGACCTATTTCTTTTGCATGCTCGATAGACCTACCCAATCCTTCCATCATGAGGATGAAGAGAAAGGGAGAGAGTGGATCTCCTTGCCTAAGGCCTCTGGAAGACATAAAAATCTTCGAGGGAGAGCCATTAACCAAAATTGAGAAGCTGGCAAAGGTCTCCAAGGCCATGACCCATCTAACCCAGTTGTGATCAAACCCAAAAGTGATAAGAACTTTCCCAATGTAGGTCCAATTTAGTTGATCATAAGCTTTAGCTATGTCCAATTGCATAATCATACCTACCTTCCTATTGCTAGACAGTGAGTTGACCACTTCATGAGCTTGTATGATATTATCAAGAATTTGTCTACCTTCAACATATCCAGATTGTTCCACGGAAGTTAGAGAAGGAAGGAGAGGTTTGAGTCTATTGGCCACAACCTTGGATATAATCTTATAAATGACATTGCAAAAAGCTATGGGTCTCAACCTGTAAGGAGTTTGAGCCACGTCCTGTTTAGGGATCAGTGAGATGAAGGAGGTATTGAGAGCCTTCAAAATGGTTCTATTCCTCCTAGAACTTCTACTACATTCATAATATCCTGTTTGACTATGCTCCACGAGGCTTTAAAGAAATCCACATTGAAACTGTTAGGGCCGGGCGCCTTGCCATTCTGCATTTCCTTAAGGACCTCACTGACCTCCTCTTCAGTCACTGGCCTATTAAGGTTGAAATTGTCCTCATTAGACACCAACGTGGGTATATGTCTAGTAAGAACTCTAATGGACTATTCTTGGTCTGGAATGGTTTCCTTTGCTATATCGCTAAAGTGCTGAAGTAGCACAAATTCTATTTCTTCATGAGAATTAAGCATATTACTACCTTTGTCCTTGATTAAAGAGATCCTGTTGTGAGCTATGTTCGCAATTGTGGATCTATGGAAAAATATGGTATTTCTTTCACCCTCTTTTAGCCATTGAACTTGAGACTTTTGTCTCCAAAATATTTCCTAATGTTTTCATAAACCCTCCCAGTCTTGATGATATTTGGAAACCTAATCACTTTTGTCTTTATCAAAGCCCTCTGTGATAAGGGCTTGGTTTAGTACCTGCATTTTGCCTTCAACATATTTTTTGGCTTCAAAAATATTGCCATATTCATTTCTATTGCAATCTTTAAGCCTGCGTTTGATGTGTTTTAGTATGTTTTGAAGAAGGAACATTCTTTAGCCCTAAATGTTCAAATATTCTTCCCACCAGGTGGTAATGTTGCTTATGAAATCTGGGTGGGAGAGCCATATATTCTCAAATCTAAAAGGTCTATTCCTGGGGGTTCCAATGCCCTGAACCTCCAAATGAACTGGCCAGTGATCTGAGCCCCCAAAGGCAAGAAATCTAGCTATCATTTCTTTGTCTATGAGCATAAGGTCCTTTGAGATTATGAATCTGTCCAATTTAGAAGCCACCCGAGATTCACCTCCTCTTTTGTTGTTCCAGGTAAAGAGACCATTACTTGTTACAATGTCCACTAACTTCATATTATCTATGAAGGTTTGAAAAGCTAAAGAATTTTTGCTTGTAACTCTAGTCCCCCCTTTCTTCTCTGAAAGTGATTTGATCATGTTGAAATCACCCCCCAAGATCCATGGTAAACCTAAATATCTATTTCTAAGATCTTCCAGAGAATTCAGAAACCTGAGTTTATCGTCCAATCTTTGAGGACCATACACATTTCTAATCAGGTAGGTCTCCTTGTCTCCCACAGGTTGAATAACCACTAATAGGTAATCCGTAGATGCCTCCGCATCTATAATGTTAACTTTCTAGGGATTCCAAAGAGTGAGTATACCTCCTGTAGTATTCTCTGCTTTGACTTCTAGAAACTCAAAACGATTGAGCCATTTGCTATGGATTTATTTTATTTTTTGAATGGAACATTTGGTCTCCTGGATGAAGATCACATCCAAAGCTCTTTGCTTCATTCTATCACTCAGTATTCTTTGTTTCCTTTTACTACCTAGACCCCTAATATTCCAAGAAGTGAACTTCATAATTACAGATTTGTGAAAGAGTAGCTAGTTAGGCCTTTCATCTTACCTGAATCTATCATTAGCTTTCCACATTCCATCAGCAGCCCATTCTGCTATTTTCTGCCTCTTTTCTTTCCTAAGTTTCTAGGTGCAAATCCTAGTGTGGTTTTCATTGTTTTCACACCCTTGCTGCTCTGCTTTTAATATTATTTCTTTGTCTCTACATCCCTGTGGTCTGGGTCTTCCATAAAAACAACTGTTGCACTCTGGTGAACTCCTCTGAGGGTAAGGAATTTACGCCTTCCCTGGTTCCTTGATCTAAGAACCCTTCCAGATCTAGATTCTCTTTCTCAAGTATTTCCTATAGTTCCTGGTCCTCTGTTTCCATCTCACTCTGGGTCATTTCATGGTCCATCCCTAGCTCTGCTTCCTTCATTGTAGTCTCTTTCTATTTGATATTGTCGTGTACTTGATCAATATCTTCCTCTTTCCCCTCCTCCACTAGACTTCCTTCCTTTGTCTGATCTGCATTTGTAATCCATTCTTCCTCTTCGAGTACTTGGAACCTGTTATGACTGGATTTTTGTTCTCCTGATTTTTGTGTCTTTGGACCCCTTTTGCTTCCTTCATCCTTATGTGTACTTTGTGAAAGCTATCCTCATCTTTCCTTGTGTTAGCTTTATTCTTATTCTCCATTTTGCTGAGAGGGCAGTCTCTAAATAGGTGCCCATGCTCATGGCATTTGTGGCATCTGAATGGAATATGTTCATAGTCAACTGTTTGAACCCATTCCTCATCAAATACTTCCAGGATAACTTCATCCGGTAGTGCTCTAGAGAGATCCATCTCCACACATATTATAGCAAAGGAAGTATACTTTCCCCTTCTAGTGGCCTCAGAAGCTTTGACAAAGCGTCCTAATTTATTTCCTATGGTAGATAAGGATTTTGTTTGCCAGTAATCAAGAGGTAGGGAGTAGAGTCTTACCTAGATCGGGACCGAAGTAAAAGTCTCTCGCTCAGGAACAAAATTCATAATCCAAGGTCACATATAGAGGCCTACTGTAGCATAAAAGTAGGGCCCTCCTTCAAACACTTTGTCCTTATCCTCAATATTAGCAAATACCACAGTGAAGAAACCCTTTGACCCAAGATTTAGGTCAATGCCTCCTTTTGGTTTCCAGTGGTATTTAATCCACATCTGCAAAGCTTTTTTAGTGGGCCATAAACCCATGAATTTACAAATGATTGCATATGTCTACATGTGTTCCCTGTGCGCTTGCAAAGCAGGATCATTTAAAACAACTCTGGGTGAAACCGCAACTTTGGGTTTATAAGGCCCCTTTTGTGCCTTGTATTTTGTTCTCTGTTCCTTGTCTTCTTCCTCATTTTCCTTAGTGCTATTATTCTCTCGATCCTCTCCAATATTTCTCTGACTTCCTTTTGAAGGACCTCTGTCCCTCTCCATTGGTTTTTCACCCCTACTGGCCACAACTTGCTTGTAGGAGGGAGTGGAGCCCCCTCCTTTGTGACCATCTATGAATAGAAAAATCTACGCAAGCCTGTAACCCTAGCAATTCGCGTTGCGTAGTCATCCCCTTGGAAATTTAACACTTCACGTAACAATTTAGTTAATGTATTGTATCTCAACAATAAATTGCTCTCAAAATTTATATAAATGAAAACTTTGTAAATCAAAAAATAAATTGTTTATATTTTTGAATAATATAGATATTTTTACATAACATAAATATGTACAAGTAGAAAATAATAAATATATGTATTCAAATTTACATATTATTAGTGTATATATTTTTGAAGATAAATATGTGCGACTATGAGGTGGAATCATTGTTTGATGGGTTGAGGTGGATGGCCTCTTGAAGCCCTGGATGGTTTTGGATTAATGTGTCTATGAGGTCCAACATTCATGCTTGGAATATGGCACGAGGATGAATGGCTAAAAAGAGATTTGGCTCAGCTATTCTACGGTCGGGTGGAACGTGGAAGTCCCATCCCGAGTTTCTATTTTTCATCATTAATGAAAGGTTATTTCTACTCGTATTTCTATGAGTATTATGATGGATTATATGTGATGTATATTGTTATGATTTCATTCATATTTTTGTCCCTATTATGTTGGTTATATATATGTTTTATGACAACAGTTATGTATGGATCTCATCATGTTTTTACTTGTAAATGAATGAATAATGTATCTATGACCTAATGGATGGAATGGAAGTTAAAGTGATAAGGAAACAATTCTTCATGGTGAATCTCAACTAAGTATGAGACCCCTATGCTTAGATCCATTATTTACACCTGTAGGTTGCATATTTACTAAGTGTTTGACAAAATGTCTATTATGGCTACTAAGGGTCCAGTCCAGGTCTTAAACAAGTATTTTCTCTAGTACTGTCATTTCCATGTTATTTTACTTATTTGAAAGGATATTTCAATTATGGGCAGTGACCTGGGCTCTGGGCCTAAAAAAGTGGCTCAAATCCTAGAGTCGTTGGCATAACACTGACACATTGGGTCTCTGGTCACTTGAAGGCAAACTTGTGAGAGCGAGTATAGGGTTACAGTCACATGCATGCCTTGTCATGGGAGTCGATTTGGGTTTAATTCATCTAAATGCTAGGTTAACTCTGGGGTTGGGAACTTGGAGTGGTGGATTAGCTCTTGAGGGTCCTAAAGCACCTAAGGGAAGTCTATGGGTTGTGTTTTTGTCATATCCAATTATGTTACCCAGGAGGTTAAATCATATCATACTAGCCTCTCGTTGCATGTTTACCCCTGGCTGTTTGACTGGGTAGATGTGGGAGGAGGGTTTTACAGTAGCTAACCCTGAGGCATCCCCAACCTTAGGTGATGAATCTGAAGCCATATCTAAAACCAAAACCAATTGAGACTAACATGTAAATAATTTTTGGGGGGCGTGCAAAAACTAGAGAAGATTCCAAATGACCCAAGAATGTCACGAATATGCTAGAACACAATGAGTCTTCAGGCTCATAGTCCATGAGTTCCTCCTCGACCATACAAAGGGAATAATATGTTAGGAAAAGAAAATATGAGAGGGATTAGAAAAATATTGACCCCCAAGGCGAGCCCTTCATTCCCAAAAAACTGCTATGCTTTGTCCAAAATAAAGAGAAAACAACTAGTTAAAGATGAAAGATGGAGAGTAGAAGGTGTTGAAGAAGATTTTTAAATATATTCCAATAGCCCTCATCCACCCAAAACCCTGAGATGAACTACCTCCATTATTAGGGTTTCCACCCTCCTAGTTGCAGAGCCCTAAAAATAGTATAGAATCACAGACTCAATCCAAAACTAAAATAACTAAAAGATTCTCTAATTAAATAAATAAAATAACATCAAAAATAGTAAATAACAACAAATAAAAATAACTATCAATAGTGAAACTAATCTATTTGGAAGAAAAGTTAATAATCTATTATGTTGAAGAAAAATAAATCGATTAAAGTGTTTCTACAGAAACATAATACAACTAAATATAAGTAAAATGCAAATGAACAAAAACATATTATATTGTTGAAAAAGAACACTATAAAGCATAAATAAATACAAAAAAAATTCTTACATTAAGAAAGTGGACATTTAATGTCCTAAATATAAAGATAAGTATTTGTGTACAACGGAAAATATGTCTAGTAAAGAAATTGACTCACAGTAATCCATAGAATTTTACACCAGCAAGCAAATAAGCACCACGACTGTGGAGTGGCCCTTACTCTACAGTTTTATAGTGGGTTGCAATGTCTTATGCCCGTATAGGAACAAAAAGTAGTTGATTCTTTCTAATAGAAAATGACAACGTAGCCAAAAATCAAATCCTCAAAGTTTGGTTCTTATAGTTTATATGCAAAAATATCTTTCTAACAAACATAACTGATTAAAGGAATTTTGAGGTAAAAAATGGTACTTAAAACAAAAAATGTACTAACAAAATTAACTTTAAAAGATGCAATAGGATTCAAGATGTTGATGTTATCCCCAAATGTAAATATTTTGGAGGGAAAAGAAGAAAACTATTTTTTAATGGTAGTTTCAACTTATCTCCTTATAGGTTTACTCAAATGTCAATTGTAAATATTCATTGGATGCAAAATTAAATTCCATGTCCAATGAGTACCCACTTTGCATACTTCTAAGTATACTCACATAAAAAAAAAAAAATGAAAATAATCAAAATAGTGTGTTAAATACATTTTTTTATATGTAATTTCATTTTTTGTTTATACGGGTCTACTCAGATGTATTGAAAGTGGTATTTATTGGATGTGCAATTTAGTTATTCATCCAAAATATGTCTACACTTGACATCTAAGAAAACCTATAAGGAGATAAGACAAAAATGCAATAAAAAACTAGTTTCCTCTCTTTTTCTTTATTAACTCATAATTCTTATTTAATTATTTTAACTATTATTTTTCGTAGGAGGATTTAAGGCCTCAAAATTCCCCTAATGCAATTTATACTTTTAATTGGTTCTTGCCAAGAATAAAGGAAGCAACCAGTTTTGGTTATAGCAGTTAGGTGTCGCAAAACTTATCACTTATCCACAAAAAACTAACTTAACTACTTTTCCTTGGTTGTCCTTTACCCTATTTTCAAGCCTCATGGGTTGAATGGTATGAAGTGGTTTGAGACAAAACTTTAGGCCTGAACTGACAAGAAAAAGTAACAAAAATGGTAAAAAGTAAATATTTACAAAAGGAAAAATGCATTGCATTGATAGAAGTTTCAACAACAATGGTATATATTCTTCAAAACTCTTTAGGTTGTAGAGAATCTCTATAATATGGCTATGTAGTTTTGTATGGACTATGTGTGTGTGTGTGGGGGGGGGGGGGTTAAGGAAAATCATTATCGTGGGTACCATCCAAGAGATTATGCTTAGCTTTGTGGTTGCTAACAAGGATTTCTGCAACTATCCTTTTCACATCTAAAATTATAAAGGGTGTCCCAATTAATACTTGAAAACACATAACCAACTAACATACACCATTGCACACAACATTGTTAACTTATTAAAAAAATCTCGTGCATTACCACTGAATCCATTCATTCTAACTACGATGAATAAATGGAACAAGAATGATGAAAATAGATAAGAAAAATAGTGATAAAAGAGATGATTAAAAGTGATGAATTCATTTTTCATCAATTGCAATGGAAATTCTTCTCATGAAGAGGCTTCCAAAAGGGATGTGGAGATCCAAGGAAATCATGAATACAAGGAGAATCATGGTTTTGAGAATCAATCTCATAAGGGGAGTATGCTATCACAGAATTCTAGCCCTGAGCTGGCAGGAAAATGTAATAGCAATGGTAAAAGTAAATATTTACAAAAGGAAAAGTGCATTGCTACTGATAGAAGTTTCAACAACAATGGTATCTATTTTTTAAAACTCTTTAGGTTGTAGATAATCTTTGAAATATGGCTATATAGTTTTGTATGGACTTTATATATATATATATTATATATATATATATATATTATATATATATAATAATATATATATATATATAATATACATGGAAAATCATTACCGTGGGTACAATCCAAGACATCATGTTTAACTTCATTGTTGCTAACAATGATTTATTCATGTTATCCTTTTCACATCTAAAATCATAAAAGGGTGCCCCACTTAATATTTGCAAACACATAACCAACCAACATACACCATGGGACACAACATTGTTAACTTATTATAAAAAAAAACCTAATGCACTACCACTAGATCCATTCACTCAAACTATGATGAATAAGTGGAACAAGAATGATAAAAATAGATAAGGAAATTAGTGATAATAGAGATGATTAAGAGTGATGAATTCATTCCTCATCAATTGCAATGGAAATTCTTCTTCTGGAGAAGCTTCCTAAAAGGGATGTGGTGATCCAAGGAAATCATGAACATAAGGGAAAACATGTTGTTGAGAATCAATCTCATAAGGGGAGTATAATATCTCAAAATTCTAGGCCTGAGTTGGCAAGAAAAATTAATAGTAGTGATAAAAAGTAAATATATACAGAATGAAAAATGCATTGCTACTGATAAAAGTTTCAACAACAATGGTACCTATTCTTCAAAAATATTTAGGTTGCAGAGAATCTCTGTAATACAGCTATGCAATTTCAAATGGACTTTATATCAGGAAAATCATTATCATGCGTACCATTCAAGAGATCATGCTTAGATTCGTGGTTGCAAATGAGGATTTCTACAACTATCATTTTCACATCTGAAATCATAAAAGGGTGTCCCACTTAATACCTGCAAACACATAACCTAGCAACATACACCATGACACACAACATTGTTAAATTATTATAAAAAAACAATGCATTACCACTATATTCATTTGCTCTAACTATGATGGATAAGTGGAACAAGAATGATGAAAATAGATAAGGAAAATAGTGATAAAAGAGATGATTAAGAGTGATGAATTCATTCCTCATCAATTGCAATGGAAATTCTTCTCTTGGAGAGGCTTCCTAAAATGGATATGAAGATCCAAGGAAATCATGAACACAAGGAGAAGCATGTATTTTAGAATCAATCTCATAAGGGGAGTATGTTATCAAAATTGGAGAGCACAAATATCGAAATTATGAAAAATTAACCACGAATTTTCATTCCAAGATCCACATCATCAAGGTTTTAAATCAATGCCAAGGAACTACTATATTCCATAGGTTTATATGAGGAAGTTTGATGGTAATGATGATCTAGGTGGATATTGGTGGCCACCTGCCAAGTCCACTTGGACCTCCACCATTATTTATTTTAGCTTTTCAGTTTCCTTAATTATAGCACAGTTTACTATTTTTAGCAGTTTTTCGGGTCCTGAACTTCCAGAGCCATTTCGAGTCCCTAAACGACGTTTTTTTGGGAAACCTAGGAGCAACATGAGTCGATGGAATGATGTTGATCTTCCCAAAGTTGTATTTATTAGATAGATCTTTCTAACGAGATATTGTGTGTGTCAAACAGAGATCGTATGCCAAAGTTACGACCCTGGGAAGTTGATGTACCAATTTACCCAAATGGGGCCCAAAATTTGGCATTTCATCTTCTAGGGTTAGGTTGTTGGATGTTTAGGGTTTTCCATTGCTTCTCAACCATAAATAGGCCTTCGAGCCTCATTGTAACATAGTTTAGAGGCATGTACCACCACATCTATTCTCAGAGATAAGCTACCATCATCCTAGTTGATTTATTTCCATTTTTGTTTGTAAGCATATTTCAATATTTTACATTAATGAAACGAAATATTATTTTTTTTGCATCTCTATGTTTATAGTTATCTTTGTAATTCGTTGCGTTCCTATTTAAATCCGGATCAGTGGTATTTGAGCGATCTGCTTTTTTTCTCTGCATTTCTTTGCATGTCCCCAACGAGGTTAGGATATAAGGAGTTAGGGCTTGAACTGGTCTAACCTTTGCAAGACCAACCTCGCAAATCCTAACAACCTCCCATGGTGGATGAAAAGAAAGATGAGGGGGCATATGAGATCCTATCAAAATCTTGCTCGAAGAAGCCCTCGAGCGACAAATTTGCCCAGATCCTTTAGTGGCTACCCAAGGGCGACCCATCGGATTCCAACAACTACTCTAGAAATGCCACACCATTTAAGGTACAAGTTAATTTTGAAATCCCCATATTCGAGGGTCAGATAGACGTAGATGCCATCGATAAACGTTAAATCTACTAGAGGGTTATTTTTTTGTTCATGATTTTTCCAGTAGGGAAAATCTTATTTTCTCTCTTCTCAAAGCAGCTCCCCACATCAAGGACTGGTGGGAAACCTACTGTGAGCAGAAGGATGAAAGTACAAGGTCACTATTTTTAGCCGCACCCACTTGGGATTCATTCCGAGATGCCATCAAGGAGCAGTGCTACCTTTTCGGAAGCTATGAGGATCAATACATGAAGTGGACCACGTTGCAGTAGGGAAGGGACTAAGACGTGCTGTAGTTTACCAATATTTTCCATACCCTTCACACAAAGTTGGGTATCAAGGATTCGGAGCAGAATTTGGTACTCAAATATCGCGGCTTTTTGCATAAGTACATCCAAGAAGAAATAGAATTCCTGAACATCTCCTCGCTTGGCACGACATACCAATATGCCATTAAGGTCGAGAAAAATTTTAAACAGAAGAAGCGAGACTTTGGATCTGTGAATCCGAAGCAAGGGAAAGTTGCCCCCAAACAATAGAACAAAGGAAAAAGCTAAGGCAGGGCGGCCCAAGACAACTCGCCAAAGATGTAAGCAAAGAACAACATCGCAAAGTTGAAAAAGGACACAAGAAAGTGGTGTGAGTTCCATAAGAGCTCCACTCACAACACAAGTGAGTGTTGAGCCAAGCCTTCACTGGTGGCCGAGCTAAAGGTTTCAGAATCAACTGCATGTTCTGAATCTGAGTGAAAACCTGACAAGGGGAATGATAAAGGGAAGCAGATTATCAATGTGGAGCCCAACGTTGCCATTGCCACCATGAAGATCCAGAAGGAGGAACCGGAATATCCAGAGGAGGAGCATCTTTTCCACTCCCAGATGTGGGTAAAGGGCTCCCTGCTACAGTTCATTGTCGACAACGGGAGACAAAAGAACCTCATTTTGGCAGAGGTCATGAAGGACTTGGGCTTATCGACCACAACACATCCACAACCATACATTATCGGGTGGCTTCACCGAGGATGGGATCTTCATGTGAGCCAACAGTGTCGCCTTCCATACAACATCAATCCCTTCACGGATGAGGTATTGTGTGACATTTCTCCCCCTGAAATTTGTGATGTATTATTAGGACAACCATACTTGCGGAAGCGACATGTTGTGTATGAATCAAGGCCCCGTGCTATTATTGTTACTTTGGGAAATAAGTTGTACATGATACTGGAGGTAGCACCGCCTTCCACCATCTCTTTGGTTACTGCAAAACAATGCAGTAAGCTCATTTCCAAAACCAAGAAATTTTTTTTCCTGATGATATGCCCTCAAGGAAAGAAGAAGATGGTGGCCATGACCTCTAGATAGGGCCCCTCCGCACGACAACTACAGATGGACAAGGTCATGGAGGAGTACGAGGACATATTCACCTCACCCGTAGGGGTTCCTTTGCACTATCAGGTTAAGCACTCCATCAATCTAACCCCAGGTGTGTGGCTGCCCAATGGACCAATATATCAGTGCTCCATTTTGGAGAACGATGAAATCAGGAGGCAGCTTCAGGAGCTGTTGCAGAAAGGTCACATCTATCCAAGTTCATCACCCTGTGGGAGCCCAATCATGTTGGTACAGAAGAAGGATGGGACTTGGAGACTCTGTATTGATTGTCAGGTGCTGAAAAAGATCACTATCCATCATAGGTACTCGATCCCATGGATTGATGACCTGTTGGACCAACTGAAGGGGGAAAAATATTTCATCAAGATGAATTTGAAGTCAAGATATCACCAGGTACCAATCAAACCCTCCGATGTGTGGAAGAATACCTCCAAAGCCAAGGAGGGCCTTTTCGAATGGTTGGTTATGCCTTTCGGATTGATGAATTATCCTGCAACCTTCATGAGGCTAATGGATGACATCTTGTTCTGATTCACCAACTCATTTGTAGTGGTATACTTGTATGACATCTTGATCTTCATCCAGATTTGGGAAGAGCACCTCCACCACATTCGACAGGTTCTCCAAACACCGCAGCAACACAAGTTATGTGTCAATTTGGAAAAATGCACTTTTGGCTTAACCCAGGTTCAGTATCTGGGATACATTATTGATGAACAGGGGGTGCATGTGGATCTAGCCAAGATCCAAGTCTTTCGGGATTGGACATCTCCAACCACTCTGATAGAGCTCCATTGCTTTCTAGGTCTTGCTAAATTCTATGACATGTTCGTGTTGAGATTTTCTCATATCACTTGGCCCTTGAGTCATGTCACCAAGGAAGGAGCGAAAGAAAAATTATTTTGGTCTGAATCTCAATAGAATGCATTCACAGAGTTGAAAGATCATCTCTGCTCAGCACCAGTGCTCACATTACTAGACTTGCAACAACCATTTGAGGTCGAGACGGATGCCTCTGACTATGTTATTGCGGCAGTCCTTACTCAACATGGGAATCTAGTGGCATATCACAGTGAGACACAGTTTGAAAGTATCCCACTTATGACAAAGAGATGCATTCCATTGTGCAAGTCTGCCAACAATGTAAGCATTACATTTTGGGGAAGGAAACGGTCATCCATATAGACCACCAACCCTTGCAGTTCATATAGACCCAAGGGAAATTGTAGAATGATCACCATCAAAAGTGGTTCAGATACCTGCAACAGTTCCACTTGAATATCAAGTATAAGAAGGGTAGCACCAATAATGTTGCAGATTGCCTCAGTTGACCACCGATCATGGCATTAACCATCGTGCTCAACTCTTGTGGGAAGGAGACTTCTGATTGGCCACTTCTCTACAAAAGTGACACAGAATTCAGCCACACATACCAGACACTCTTGGAGGTTCAGCATGTTCCAGATTTCAACCTCCAGGATGCCCTATTATGCCACCTGGGTCACCTTTGTGTTCCTTCAAGCAAGTGTTCCAAGATTATTTGGGAATCAAACTACAGTCAAGTTGCTGGGCATTTCAGGGTCGAGAAAATGGTGGCAGTACTACAGAATTATTTCTATTGGCTGAATCTTCCACAAGATGTCAGGAAGTAGATCAGATCATGCACTTCCTGCGCCATTGCCAAACCAACCATCAAGAAGCAAGGCCTCTATACCCCGCTGCCTACCCCTAGTCGGCCTTGGGAATCCATCTCCATGGATTACATGTTAGGCCTTCCTCCCACTAAGCATGCAAACGACTGTGTTTTTGTGTTTGTTGATAGGTTCTTGGAGATGGCCATTATGGTGGCCTGCAGAAAGAATATCACAGCAAAAGCCACTGCTAAACTCTTCTTTGAACGAGTGTGGGTACACTTTGGGATCCCACAGTTGATCATCTCAGATCGGGACAACAGGTTCCTCAATACATTTTGGTCTAGTCTCTAGTCGATTTTGGACACCAAACTCACTAAGTCCACAACCTTCCATCCTCAAACTGATGGCCAAATAGAGGTTGTCAACAGGATGATCATACACATTCTGCGCATGTAAAACTCAAAGCATCCACGCACATTGGATGAGAGCATCCCCTATGTTCAGCACATCTACAACCGGGCTCTCCACAGCTCGACTGGCCACAACCCTTTTCAGGTGGGCTTGGGATTCCAGCCACTATGTCCCATTGATGTGGCCATGCCATTTGCAGCTACTCATGCAGATTCGGCTCATGTCTAGTCCAAAACAGATAAGGAAAACAACTTCATTGAGCACATCCAACATATTCGCCAGTAGGTCCATGACATTCTGGAGAAATCAAATGCCAAGTACAAGCAACGACATGATCAACATCGAGTGTTGCACAAGTTTCAGGTGGGCGACAAAGTCTGGTTGCATTTGCAAAAGGAACACTTACTAGAGCCTATCGGAAACTTAGACCACTCTGATATGGTCCCTACACCATTACCAAGGCTGTGGGAGATAATGCATTTGATCTCAGCATTCCCCCATTCCTTGGCCTGTGCCCAATGTTCAATGTGGACTGCCTTCAGCCATACTTTCCACCATTACTAGACACATCCGACATTGCAAAACAACTCACACCCACAGAGTTAAATCTAGATTACATGGAACAAGCTACAACTGATCGGATCATAGACACATAGATCAAGCACACTCGCCAACAAAATATCCAACTGTATCGAGTTATCAAAGCAGGCCAACTCCTTCACGAGGGCAAATGGCTCACCAGGGACCAAGTTCAGTAGAAGTTTCCTCATCTCATGGAGGAACTCAATGCAATGGGGACCATTGCTTCCTAAGTGGGGAGGAATGATCCAGGTGGATATTGGTGGCCACCCGCCAAGTCCACTTGGACCCCCACCATTGTTTCTTTCATCTTTTGAGTTTCCTTAATTCTAGCACAATTTACTATTTTTAGCAGTTTTTCAAGTCCTGAACTTCCAAAGCCGTTTTGAGGCCCCTAAATGATGTTTTTTTGGGAAAATTGGGCGTAATATGGGTCCATGTTCTAATTTTTCTCTTCCCAAAGTTGTATTTCTTAGATAGATCTTTCTAATGAGATAATGTGCACATCAAATGGAGATCGTATGCCAAAGTTACGACCCCGGGAAGTTGATGTACCGATTTACCTAAACGGGACCCACAATTTGGCATTTCATCTTCTAAGGTTAGGTTTTTGGATGTTTAGGGTTTTCCATCATTTTTCAACAATAAATAGGCCTTCGAGCCTCATTGTAACAAATTTCAGAGGCATATAGCCACCACATCTCTTCTTAGAGATAAGTTACCATCGGCCTAGCTGGTTCATTTCCATTTCTGTTTGTAAGCATATTTCAGTATTTTACGTTAATAAAATGAAGTATTATTCCCAATGCATCTTTTTGTTTATGGTTATCTTTGTAATTCATTGCGTTCCTGTTTAAATCCGGATCAAATGATCATACAACATGAATATTTTAGATGGAGCAATACTTTGATCTACACCAAGTGGCATCCTTACAAGACATAACTCTTGCATCCATGTTTTTAAAATGAGACCAACATGTATGATATTAATGGATTTGTTAAAGGAAAATCGATTTTTTTATATATTGGTCCATTTATAAAATGACATGATCAATATCACATTATGGGGATATTAAGAACAATTCATTTTTTGGTCAATTGGTAAATATTCAATAAAAAGGGTCTAGTTACAAAGTACATTCAACAATTCCAAAAGTTGAGTCTCAGAGTAACGAATATTTCTGAGGATAATTTGTTAGACTTGTTTATGGTAGCTTTAAAGAAAAGCATCCAAAATGAGGTCTGTCTCTTTAAACCTAAATATCTAGAGTATGTTTTTATTCTAATAAGGAAAGTTGAAAGTAAAAATATGACCACTACAAATCACTCACTAATAGTTGTAGTGAAGATCATTATCCCTCTCAAAAATCAAAATTACAATTTAATTACAACACTAAAGTTTCCCATAATGATTGCAGATTGAGGCACCAGAAATTGTTCAAGGAAGTGTCAAAGTATTAAGGCCAATATGGGGTGTATTTGTTGGATAGTCCCATGATTGCAATACAAATTAGTGGTGATGATGTTGTATTAGGGGTCCAATCGTTACAATCATTGGGAATATTGACCTTTAATTTTCAATATCTCTTCATAAGGTTTACCGTAGAAGGAAAGGAAATTGAGCTCATAGGCATCAAAGGGAAACCATCTAAATTTATAAGCTCTATGGAATGAGAAAATTACTCAAAATGGGGCACTAAGGTATTTGGCACAATCATGTTCACTAAACTTTCGAATGTCAGTATATCATCTACACTAAAGGATATCCATCATTAGGGGAATTTTGGGGTCTAAAATGGGCCTCCTAAGGAAAATAATCAAATATTAGCGAAAATAATAAAACAAGAGATATTTTTTAAAGGAAAAGAAAGGAAACATTTTAATTATATTTTTTTAACTTATCTATTTATAGGTTTACTCAAATGTCAAGTGTAGATGCCCTTTGAATGTGGAATTAAATTCAACATCCAATGAGTACCCACTCTACATACGTTTGAGTAAACCCACATTGGAAAAAAATGAAAATACATGAAAAAATGTGTTCAACATGTTTTTTTCTTTTTCATTTTTTCCAATGTAGATCTACTTAGAAGTATGCAGAGTAAGTACTTGTTAGATGTCAAATTTAACTCTACATCCAATGGGTGTCTACACTTGACATTTGAGTAAAACTATAAGGAGATAAAATGAAAACACAATTAAAAAAGTATTTTCTTATTTTCCCTCCAAAATATTGACCCTCGGGGATGACATCATCATCTTGAATCCTATAGGTTCTTATAAAGTTAATTTTGTTAATACACTTTTTAAGCCCATTTTTACCTCAAATTTCGTATAATGAAATCTATCGACAATCATCTCAAGGTATTTGGATTAATGCCTAAGGGTCTTCCACCTAATCAAAATTATGGCTAGGTATATGCATAGAGTTGGGTTACAGTTTTTGGCAAGTGAGGGCACATTGTGGATGAAAAAAACAGTTCGATTGAGCCTTTTTAAGCAGTCGATTGAGAAATATTTAAGGGGTCGATCAAGCTATTTGAGGGCCTAAAAATTGCTTGATCAAGCATTAAAACAAACCCTCGATCAAGCTCCTATGTATCCCTAGGTTAGGAGCTTGATCGAGCTATTTTTTTGAAATTTCCATCCAATACATCATGGGCATGAAATTAAAAAAAGGTGGCTTGAGTCATTGTTTAACCATGTAAGGGCTCAAACGAGTAATTGTTTAACCAAGTTAGGGGCTCAATCAAGGGTTTTTTAAAACCTCGATCGAGTTATTTGGATTTTTACCTTAAGCACTAGATCGATCATTTTAAGTGCTCGATCAAGCTACTGAGAGCCTAAAAGAATGAATTTTTAGCTCCCCTTCTAAAGATTTCTCTATAATACCATTTTGTAGCCAAGTGGACTTAAAATAGTATTTGTCCTTAGGTGGAAGAGTTGATTATGTTGGATTCGTAAAGCAATCCTCTATCCAATGGTATATGAGTTTGGCATTTTTGGATTCATATGATATTCTTCATCTATTTTCTTTTAAACATTATGCTTGAATTTTTTTTGGACAATTTCAAAGGGCCTGAAAGAAAAATCAATAACATAAAATATGCGCAATGATTTTTTTTCAAAAAACACCACTATCTTTGTTTATGAGTCCTCTTCAAAAGGGTACTTTTGGTTTTTCAATTTATTTAAATAGTTGAAAAAAATCTTATGCAAACATGTGTCTGCAAAATGAATTGAATTATTACTTCGCCAACTTCAAAAAAAGTAAATAAATAAATTTTCATAAAATATTATTAGGAGAACAACATAATTCTCCACAAATTGTCTTTTTATTCCGAATCAAAATTCACAATGCTTATATGAATTTTGATAGCTTCAATTCGATAAAATTCATTACTTGTTACTTACAAATGTATTCAGAGATTTATTGAACAATGTAATTGTACAAATATAAATTCAAAAAGCTATGTCTCAATATAGGAAAACTATCTTGGACATACAATTTTTGGTTGAGTAAATATCTCAACTACACACCAATCTAAGAGGAACAATGTTATTGTACAAATATAAATACAACAAGCTATCTCTCAAGATGAGAAAGCCATCTTGGACATACAATCTTTTGGTTGAGTAAATATCTCAACTACACATCAATCTAAAAGGCTAACTAGTTGGAGAGAATCTCTTAACCAACTACACCCCAACATCTAATTAATAAGAAGAAATTGGAGATAATCTCTTAATCAACTACAGCCCAAAAACATCTAATTAATAAGAACAAACTCATTGCGCTCTACAGCCCAATATGTGGGTAGATCTTTGGTAAACATGCAAATGTAAACATTTAACATGTAATGTTTAACATTTAACATTTAACATTTT
>APFE030867097.1:103413-121268 GCA_000404065.3 Pinus taeda
TATAATATATATCAATATATCATGATATATATTAACTCTAGATATATAGGGGAGGGAAGAACAAAGACAGAGTGATAGAGGTGGAGAGATAGGGGGAGTGACAAGGGAGAGATGGAGATAAACTAAAGGAGAGTGGAGAGGAGGAATGAAGAGAGAGAGAGGGAGAGGAGTGAGAGAGGTAAAGAAGGGTAAGAGAGGGAGACACAAAGATGGAGAGGGACGAGGTTGGAGAAAAAGGGAGGGAGGAATGACAAGAAAGAGGACTTGAGAGAGAGGGGGAGAGAGGGAGGAATGGAGAGATGGAGTTGGAGGGGGAGACAGGGAGAGAAGAAAAACACATAGAGATTAAGAATTGGAGAAAGAAAGGGGGTGACAAGGGAGAGATAGAGAGAGAGTGTGTATGTTTAGGGGTGAGATAAAGAGACAAAGAAGGAGATATGGAGAGAAGGGGGGAGAGAGGGAGGGATATAGTAATAGTCAGAGAGAGAGAGAGAGAAAGAGGGCAAAGAGAGAGAGAGATGGGGGAAAAGAGAGGGAGCTAGGAAAGAAAGGAAGGATAAGGGAGAGGACTTGAGAGAGAGGAAGAGAGTGATGGGGGAGGAGAGAGGGAGGTATGAGAGAAAGGGAGAGAGAGGACTTGAGAGAGAAGAGGAGAGAGAGAGTGAGGGATGAGGAGAGAGGGAGGGATAGAGAGATGGAGTTCGAGGGGTAGAGATGGAGGGAAGAAGAGAAATATAGAGAGTGAGAAGTGGAGAGAGAGAGACGAAGTGACAGGGGAGAGATGGAGAGAGAGTGTATATGTTTGGGGGTGAGATAAAGAGACAAAGAAGGAGAGAAGGGGGGAGAAAAGGAGAGAGAAAGAGAGAGGGAAGGTTATAGTAACAGAGTCGGAGGGTGAAGAAAGAGAGAGAGAGAGAGAAAGGTGGGAGAGAAAGGAAGAGAGAGGATGTGAGAGAGTGGAGAGAAGGAGGGAAATGGAGATTATGTTTGAGGGGGGAGGAGAGAGAGGTCAGAAGAAATACATAGGGAGAGAGAAAGGTGGAGAGAGAGAGAGGGAGTGATAAGGAAGATGGAGAGGGGACAAAAGGAGGAAAGAGAGAGAAGCAGGGGAGAGGGAGAGAAGGCGAAGAGAGAGAGAGAGAGAGGGAGAGGAGGAGGGATGGATAGATAAACATATTGGAGAAAGAGAGTGTATGTTTCGGGGGTGATATAGGGAGACACAGAGAGATATAGATATTGATGGAAGGTGAAGAGAGGGAAGAAGAGAGACAGAAAGAGAGGGACATAGAGATTGATAAATATGGAGTGAGAGAGTGTGTGTGTTTGTTGGGGGCAGAGGTGGGGGCGGGTGAGATAGAGAGACAAAGAAGGAGAGATGGAGGGAGATATAGATTTAGATGGAAGGGGGATATAGGGAATATGATTTATTTCACTAGATGCATTTATTTCAATGTAGATGGAAATTTCTAATCTTATTTGATTGCTTGCACTAGATGCATTGATTTTAGTGTAGATGTTGATTTCTAGTGATATTTGATTGTTTGCACTATATGCATTTATTTTAATGTAGATGATTTCTAATCTTATTTGATTGCTTGCACTAAATTCATAGATTGCAGTGTAGATGGTGATTTCTAATCCTATTTGATTGCTTTCACTAGATGCATTGATTTCAATGTAGATGTTGATTTGTAATTATATTTGATTGTTTGCACTAGATGCATTGCTTTCAATGTAAATGATTTCTAATCCTACTTGATTGCTTGAACTAATTGCATTGATTTCAGTGTAGATGGTGATTTCTAATCCTTTTTTATTACTTGCACTAAATGCATTGATTTCAGTGTAGACGGTGATTTCTAATCGTATTTGATTGCTTGCACTAAATGCATTAATTCCAGTGTAGAAGTTGGTTTCTAATCCTATTTTCTTACTTGCACTAGATGCATCGATTTGAGTGTAGATGTTGATATATAATCCTATTTGATTTCTTGCATTAGATGCATCGATTTTAGTGTAGAAGTTGTTTTCGAATCTTATTTGATTGTTTTCATTAGATGCATTGATTTCAGTGTAGATGTTGATATGATTTTATGTAATTGGATCATCCAATTTGGATGTATGATGATATATTAATTTTAAAGTGATTGGATTAACAATGTGCATTTATTTCAGTGTAAGTACAAAAAATTATTGTCATTGTACATCGATTTTGTGTTATAGTGATTCAACTTATTAATATTGGAGAGCAAGAGAGAGAAGGTATGATGTTTACTACAACAACTCTAGCTAAATATTTAAATGTTTTACGATTTCAACTGTCATTTTCATATAATCGATATGAAAAGATGACAAAACTAACAAGGGCAACGATAGGAATAGTAAAAGAAAATAATTTGAGATTGATCAAAATGAATATTATTTGTAATTATTCACATTTTTTATCACTCAACACTTTGCATTGTCACTTTGCATTCAAAAATTTTATTTCATCATTAAAGTTATTAACAATATTTATCATCTCAACAAAATGAGATAACTAAGAAAATTTAAAATTAAAATGACCAGATTAATCTGAGACATTTTTACATATCTAAAATGATTATATTAATATTAGATGTATTTACATATTGTTAATAAAATTAATCATATCTTCAATAGATTTTCTAACTGAGATAACTAAGAAAATTTAAAATTAAAATGACCAGATTAATCTTAGACGTTTTTAACATATCTAAAATGATTATATTAATAATAGATGTATTTACGTATTGTTGATCAAATTAATCATATCTTCTATAGATTTTCTTTGGCTGCACACATTGAAACCAACTTAGATCCATGTTAACTCCTGGTATACCAAACCCTGAGAGGGATCAAATTTCTAGAGGTGCAAACCTTTCTTCAAATTTTGCAGTCAAAAAAGAAGTTTACACTTGTGAAAAATTTGATCCTCTCGACACTTAATAAATTCGGAAATGAATCTAAACTAATTATTACACAGACAATCTTTATCCAATATAACCAATAATACAATGATTAAATATATACACTATCCCTATCCAATATAACCAATTATACAATAATTAAATATATACACACCCATTAAAGAAATAAAAAATTATACAATGTAACAATAAGAAAACACTAACCAAATAATTTTTAATTAAATATAACGATTCAAACATCTTCATTATCAATATAATTGTATTTTCATGAAGAGGTTTACCGCTAATTATGGTAGTGGCGAGTTATGTTAATTTTTTGTCATGAAAAAGTGTGAAAACATATATTAACATTGACATACTTATAAATTAACAGTCAGATCTCAGAATTAAAAACTGAAAATAGTTTCTAAATAATGCATGATTTCTACTTAGGATTTAACCCTTTAAATTAACCTGATCAGAGATCAGCAAAGACATGGTATCTTTTGGAATCACTAACAATGGAGCGGAGAGCAGCCACAGCTGCTGCTGGTGCCAGGACGCCAAAAAACAATACATTCGCCCAATGCCATGTCTTCCTTAATACACTCAATTCCTTTCCCCTCACCTTAATGTACATATGGTTAGCGAACACAAATGTCAATGGAATGATGCTGACAGCACCTGTCAAATTTACAAAATCCCCCAGGAATGGAAGTAACGCCGCCAGAAATGTGGTTGCGGTCAGGTAAGTTCCTCTGGCCACCAACCTAACTATCCAATTACGTGCAGAATATGCGCTTTCATTTATTCTTCCAAACTTTGTATCCAAAAATTCGTACATAGGGCTTGCATATACCTACAAACATCGTTACCATAACATTTGTTATAATGTATTCTGGATTTTTAGAAAATTTGATACAATTTTTTTTGGGTAAAGCTTACATGAAATGATATCACACTTTGCAGAAAAGCAGCAGCGTTTCCCAGAGTTTTCATCCACTTTGGGCCATCTACACTTTTAAGAAGATAAGATGAAGATGATGACCCATATGCCCAGTATCCTGCAAAGGTAACGGCGTATACGGGGACAAATCCCACACCGTATTGGAGGTATAGGGCTTTATGCATGTTCCTTACATATGGACGTTTTACTGTAGCCTGGAAAAAAACCATGTCAGTTGATTGCAGGGAAAGAACAAGAGCACACATTTCAGATAATAATTGAAATCAAGTTGGGCAATTACAGAATTCAAATTCATATTATCATGGTGCTTTGTTCGGAGGCAGATTAACCAGCTATATAATATAAGTTTTTTTTTGTTGTCATGTGACTTTTTTTTAGTAAAGGGTGTTTAACTTTTTATTGAAATTTATGTTGTAAGATTGTCCTTAAATTAAAATTCGTAGGTGTTAGTTAATGAGGTAAGAATTCACAAGAGGTAGTTAGTCCATGTCATGAAATACATGAGATTTCCTCTTAAGAGAGTGGGGTGTATATCAAATTTGTGACCTGCACTCTCATACCATTTATTGGGAATCACTATTGACGTTAGACCAAAAACAACTATCACATTGAGAGAGATAAAGATCCATGAGAAACAATAAATCCATATCACCAAAAAAAATTGATTTGTGTAATATCTAACATCCCAATTTTGAAAAACCATAACTCCAAATTTTAGCAAATCTAATAGCCAAATAGCCAAATAGCCAACTACTAGCCAAATTCAATAACTACAAGTAACTACTAGCCAAATTCAATAAATGGGACTTGCATGCACTTAAGAAACTACTACGATTAAAAGTAGGAAAGTTTTAAATTTTTGTAATATCGGTGTAAATCAAAGTTCTCCCCATACACTTTTATAAATGAAGAGAAGGGTCAGATCACGAAAGGAGAAAGTGGAGTTCATGTAACATGGTATGCTTTACTTTTGTTGAGATATGTCACTGATGTGGTCTTGCTCTCAAAGGATAAATCAAATGTTTAACGACACCTTGACATAAGACGGTACTTTCCCAGTTAGTAGGAAATGAAGGCTTACAATGGCCATAGGTAATGGAGACCAGGACATTAATATAAATATGATATACAATATTCATTGCTTCAGATGAAGACTTACAATGGCCATAGGTAATGGAGACAAGGCCATTAATATAAATATTACATACAATATTCATTGCTTGGACGTGATTATTTTGTGTAAGCACTACGTACTATGGCCATCATTTTCTACATTATGATGGGCATTCTTGTGTCAAAAAAATATATTTTTAAATGCAAGGAAAAGTATCTCAATGAGTAGAATATATGAAAAATTACATTTTTAAAACAATTATTCATGAAAGATCATTTTCAAATGGATTTATTGAGACCTGTATTTGCCGTGGAACCGATCAAAAAAAACTATTTGATATGAAGACAACATCTTTTCCAATTTGTTGACCAGAAAAATGGACCTGCATAACTATTGGAAACCTACCCTATCATACCAACCACAGCGAAAAGAAATATAAAATGAATATGAGGTAACAATTCCATGTTTAAATTAACCCATTCCCTTTTTCAATGAAACTCCGGCATAAAACTCCGGCTACTAAAGCATACATGTACTATAATAAATTTATTTGATTCTCTAGCATACATGACTGTTAAAAGAATTTTAAAAAAATAAAAAAATAAAGAGTACCAAAAAAGGCTATGAGAAAAATAAAAAGCAAAGATGCAAATTGTAAAACCCTTACGAAGTTAGCAAAAACATGTAAACTACCTTCAAACGCAACGTATTTTTTTCAATTTATGACATATTTTTTTCAATTTAAGACCCATGGGTGCAAAAAGATTACCTATGAAGCTATGATTGCGATGATTGTGAGTAAGGAAAAGCGATGGTGGGATAATAAAGTGGTTTAGAAATTAAGGTCTTGAAAAGACTATTATGTTTGATAAATTATTCGGTATTAGGACTTGTGCAAATAAATGTAATAGAGAAATTTAAAAAGAGATGATATTAAATCAATGATTATAAATATAAGTAAGATAATTTTTTTAAAAGATGAATATGTTTGAACTATATTAATTTTTTATTAGATATAGAATAGATAATGATGGAGGTAGGAAGTTAAATTTAAATAATTTGACAAACAAAAAATGATATAATTAAGAAAAATGAAATTTTAAAATATTAAGATAATAGTTACAATAATTGTACATAATGTGTAATCATAGAGAAATACAAAATGTGACACATTTTATGCTCTATTATCCAAAAAATGAATAGATCATATCAAAGCATTTAGGGAAAAAAAAACAAAATGTAGCACCGTTTATGTTCTATTATAAATAAAAACAAAACAAAAAATATCAAAGCACTTAATAAAAGAAAAAAAAATTGAAGAGCATATATGAATTGATGAGTTTGCTTGCTAAGCAATAGGTAACTATATTAAAGATGCTTTATAATATCAAAAAATGTGTTTAGATAATTATATATGGTATAATTTTGGGAATATTATAACTAGGGTAATTATATAAATTAGATGTTTGAAAATTTAATAGACATTAGCCATTATAAACCAAAACATATAAAATGAACATTTCATATATAAAAAAAAACTAAATTATAACTTATTTCAAATATAGATTAATTAATTAAGATTAATGATAAATAGTAATGAAACAGTGCATATTTTAATTTTTATGAATATAATAATAGTAATTTAAAAGAAAATGCAAATTAATTAATAGAGTTCACACATTTCTTGAGATTCTTAAACATAATAGTTCTTTTTTAAATTAACGGGTTAATATAGGATTAAATAATATCACATCTCAAAACCATACAATTAATTTCCCTAACAATATTTATTTCCATTAATCAAATTCCATTATAAAAACAATATATACTGTTGAAAATAATTTAATCATCCAAAATAAACAATATTCCATAATAATTGATATTAACTATAACTAATTAAATATATTTAAAAATCTCATTATATTTATATATAAGGGATAATTTTAAAAATCTCATTTTATATAATATATATATAAAGGTGATAGATGCAGTATGGGTCATGGGTAAACCTCTAGAATACTATGAAAAAATCAAAAATCAAAATCATTTTAGTATTTATTATAAAAACACTAACATCTAAATCTTATGAAAAATCTCTTTCGAAAATAAATAAATAAATATTGTATATTTATATCACTTTTGTCGTCCAATTCAAGCATTATAATTTCCCAAGTCATAACTTTCTTGCCTAATTTGCACATTGTTTATATAATTTATTTGTATGTTTATCTACGGTAGCTTATTACCAGGTTCATAAGCAGTTCACTTTAATTTATAAGGGAAATTTAATTAAGAATAATGTTTATTTTAAAAATCTGTTTGAGGATTGTTTAGAAATTTTCTCAGCGATGAGATCTCATGTACATTATATTTAATGTGATATATTTTAATTTGAAAAGCTTATAATTTTTTTCCGAATGTGGTGTGCAATTTTGTTTGTTTTGTAAATGATCACAACAAGACGGATGTTGTCGTCGTGAGCCAGTATTATTATAAGCGGCCACCCTGGGTCATCATCGAGCGGCCTAAACCAGCATTCCAAGAAGCCGAAGAGCCATCTTATGGACAGTGCATGAAATGCAGAAATTCCAATTGTTTCACTTAAGGTAACGGATTTAACTTCGGTGGGTGATTTATTATACTGGCAGAAGCAGGTATTATAGGGATCGCTTTGACTACAAATTAATTTTGTTGACTTTTTTTATATCAATGGCTATTCAATACTTTAACCAAAGTTTTACGCAAAAAAGTGAATTTTTAAAATCATTTAAATATTTTTCGATGGTTTTCATTGGCTATTCAGCTTTGGGGTCTTATTGCCGATGTAAAATTTCCTTTTAAACGAAATTGGGCTTTTAATCAAAGTTTTTGGGGTCTTATTGCCGACGTCAAATTTGCTTTTAAGCGAAATTGGACTTTTAACCAAAGTTTTTGGAGTATTATTTTATTTTAATTTGGGTGGAGCTTCCCTGATAAAGGCATGAATGGTGGAAAAACTAGCATGGAAACATATTTAGTCGTTGAAATTTCCAACTAAGCTCTTGGTTGTGGTCCTTTGGCTGTAGTTAACTTTGTCCGAGGCTTTAATATAATATTCTTGGTACCTATGCTGAAAACCAACTGTACTCGAGGGAGCCAAGTGTTAAAACGGAACCTCGCTTGAGCCATGCTAACTGGCAATACCTCTAAATCACATCTGCCCCTTTGCACCCTCCAAGGCCCGCAACGAATGAAAGCTGGTGCCATGCAATGACAACCGTAACAAATAGAAACTGTTGTGCCCATGCAATAACAAGTGTAACAAATCGATGCTGCTGTGCCATGCAGGGTAAGGATAAGTATAGCAAATAGAACATGTTAGATGTGCTATCGGATAACATTTTCAGTTGCAATGGCGAAGCAGGTGCCGAAATTTGGAGACATGTATAGCGATGATATAATATTACAGTTGAGTGATCCAGATGGTGTAGGGTATAGAGGAAACCCAGTTTACCTTCATTCTCAACTTCTGAGAAAATCTGAATTTTATAAGGCAATGTTGTCTGACCGTTGGTCTTCTGATAAAAACCGACCACTTAAAATCAGTGTAACAAGCACTCACAGTGTAGAGGAGCATATTAAATGTATTCAAATAATGTATTCCTGTGAAGCGAACAAACGACTTTGTTTTTCAAGTGTGGATGATGCACTGGCTATTCTACCAACCGCTTCTGAACTGTTGTTTCAGGAGTGCGTTCAAGGATGCATTCAATATTTGAATGCGGTTCGTTGGAGTCCTGTTCAAGAAGTCAAAATTCGAAGCATGTTTTTGTCTCTGCAGTTAAATAATTTGCCCATGGAGTTATATGATAGACTTTGTATGAACCCAGGCAAGTCCGTTGGTGGGGATTTAAAGATTTTGGTCGAGTCAATACAAGAATGTTATCCACCGCGGTTAAGGCTAAGGAAGATTCAATACACTATCGCAGTATAGTGGGAAAGTGTATTGCAAGCTACTTTGATGCCAGTGATCCAACGTCACCGGTCGTAGTTGCATGCCGGTGTCTACTCGTGAAAGAGTTTAGCCGCAATGTGGAACTAATAAAACGTTACTATGTTACTTTTAGTATTGGCTCTGGGGATTATATGACTATTGATCATAAGATCGCTAAGAGTTATACTGGTCATTATAAAAGTATTGATGACTTTATCGCTAAGCGTTATATTGTTGATGCTTATTGTGGGTTGTTGTGTGTTGTAGAAGTCATTCAGCACTGTCATGATACAGATTTGTTCGAAATGGTTCTAAACATGTTTTCTTACGATAACGATCTTTGTTTTGCATTAAATTGTCTAAATTACGCAAGGATAGAAACAAAAGCTCAGAAAAATTTATGGGAGTATTTGTTTAATATATTTCTAAAAGCTTTGGGAAATGGGGAAGTTGTTACTCCTACATCATTTCGGGTTTTCTTTCTTACAAATTGGATTAAAACAATGGTCCTCTTTGCTAATAAAGAGGAGGCGACATTGGCGAGAGAAATTATTGATGTCGTTGAAACGCTCCCAATGGTTAACAAGAAACATATTTACCAGATTATGATAGAAGAATTTAGAAATTCTTCTTCTCTAACAGGTATTGCTTTGGAGTGGTGGGGAAATACACTGAAAGATGCCATCGCTAGCGGAAAGATTACGGGAACTTGATGTTGTCCTCAAAATCTTCCCTGGACTAGCTACAGCATCATTTTTTAACATGCAAGTCTTTGGACTAGCTACAGCATCATTTTTTAACATGCAAGTCTTTTGGGAAGGCTATTGCGGTGATGTGTAAGTGCCAAACTTTTGGTATTCAACCAATTTTGTTTTGCTATCCATGTTTGGATTCCTCATACAATTTTATATATTCTAAATTTATAATGACAGCTTACTTTTATTTTAGAATCTCTTTATTCTGGAATACTTTGAAGTTTCTTGTAGATATAAAACTGAGTTGGTGTCATTAATTTGCAATGCATCTGCACTATTGAACTTGGATGTTTAATTCAGTCCGTTCTGATATCATCAATTTGTTTGAGAGTTGGATAGGTTTGAACTTGTTTGAGAGTTGGATAGGTTTGAACTTGGATCCTGTGATCGCCTTTAATAGAGATATTTAGTGATAGGTGACCGAGCCATTCCTATCCAGAGATGTAGGGAATTGACTCAAATAATGTTCATGCAAATCGACACTTTGCATTCACACAGTGCACTTCATTTACTTTAATGTTTGGATAACGTAGAAAGAGGATAATGCAATCTGAAGCTATCATGGTAAATACATCACAACTCATAACTATACATTTTGACATTACAAAATGAATCAAATGTAAGCAAAAGCTGATAAATACATCAGAACTCATAACTACATTACAAAATGAATCAAATCTAAAATCTAAGCAAAATGACAAAAGCTAATAAATACATGACGACTCAAAACCACATTACAAAATGAATCAAATGTAAGCAAAATGACAAGAGCTGATAAATACATCTCTACTCGTAACTACATTACAAAATGAATTAAATATAAACCAGAGCCACTACATTACAAAATGTTATCACTAGTTGTCCAGGGATCCTGGAATTTCACTAATGTCAATGAATCCTAGAATTTCACTGAATTTCACTGACGACAATTATATGAGTAAAAAAGCGAGCAATGCACAATTTCAATTTCTCATCATTGGCAGATCTATTTAGGCTTTAGGCTTTATATGAGTAAAAATCTAGCAATGCACAATTTCAATTTCTCATCATTGGCAGATCTATTTAGGCTTTCTGTTTCATTGTTATCCAGCCACTGATATAGAAAGTTAATGCTTTGATTTTATAATAGAAAGTTAAATGCTTTGATTTTATAATAGAAAATTAATGCTTTCCGAGCAATGGCCACTGCTTTAATTATGGAAGGTTACTGCATTCCGAGCAATATACACATATCTATTTATTAAAAAATAAAATATTACTCCGCTTATGATTTCAGGTTTAAAAAATAAAAAAATTACTCTGCTTATGATTATGTTTCTCATTTTTTCATTTTTTCTACTCTTCTTATGATTATGTTTCTCATTTTTTCATTTTTTCTACCTGAGACGAAATCTAGCGATATGCATATGTCATTGCTTTGTTTTAACAATATTTAACACCCTAAATCTAACACCTAACACTCATATATTTTCGGCAGGTATGCCGTGTGCAACGCGAAATTGTTATTATTATTATTAGTTGGGTAAAATTAAGATTTTAGTGTTATTTGTGTTATTTTCAAAAAATAAGAATAAAGATGTAATAATAATATTTATAATTTAACAAGGTTTAGATAATAATATTCTTCTCAAAATTGTAATAGCAATTAGATCTAAGAAGCTTTACAAATGGCATTCAATGAAAAAGAGGAGCAACACCAATTAACTAATAAGGGTGAGTTACAAAGGCTCGATAAAGAGATTGTTGTAACAAAAGAAGCATAAGATATTGATATTGTAAAAATAATTGGAAAAACTATGGAAAATCTTATTAAAGGAGAAGGTAAACAAGCCAGTGAGATTGTAGTTGTTTTGAACACTATAGAAGTATATTAAAGAAATTGCAGAAGAAAATTTAAGATGTAGAGAATGGACATGGGGAAGAAAGTGAAGCCCACTATGCACGTACACGAGTATGAGAAATTGAAAATGCCTTTACAATGGTAGAAAAATGTGAGGAGAAGCTAGCAATGAATGTTGAATTTTATTATGATGTTGAACTGGAATTTCTTGAGGAGCGGCTTGCAAATCCAAAGTATGATGGAAGTTGGTATGGAAAAGCCTTTATAACTACAACATAAGAAAGAATAGAAAAGATGAAGGAAACCATCAAAGTTGTAAAAATTGTTACATCCATTTTGTAAGAGATGAAAGAAACCAAAATGTTGTTCAATCAACAAGTACAAATAGATGCACAAAAAGAACCAAATAATGTAAGAGATGAAAGAAACAAAGATGTTGTTTAATCAACAAGTACAAATAGGCGCACAAAAGAACCAAATAAAGAAGACAAAGAGGACTAGATAATTTTGAAGTAGAAAACCAAAGTAAAGATGAAGTTATTAAAAAGGGAAAATAGAAAAAATATATCCAATATAAAATTTGGAGCAAAAGGAAGAAAAAAAACTTATAGAACAGAGAGAAATATTATAATTACTGTGATTATCTACACATGTAAATAAATGTAGTATATGCATATAGAGATTCTAGTTTTAGAGAAGTGTATTTGTATGCATGTAAAAGACAAGCTAATCTCAATGTTTATTATTAAGAACCTAAGATCTAAAAATATATTTTCTAGATTTTTTTTGAAGATGTCTAGAAAAATTCTTATTTATTTAAATATGTTTTCTCAACCAATTTAAAAATTCAAATTTCAGGGAACATAACCCTTTTAGGTAAGTTGTGTGATTATTTGTGAATTTTATTTACATATTGTATTTCCATTATTCATAAATAATTGAATACTATAATTACATAAATTATAAATTTTAGTGTCTATACAATTATAATTAAAATTAGAAAAAAAAACCTGGATGTGGGTGGGTAAGAAGCTTGGATTCGGAAAGGGTCAATCTCATGATGGAAGGACGAAGGTGGGCAGCCCATCGAAGGACCCCACACGAATGAGGTAGAAGGAGTAGGTGGGTGAACATTCAAGGCAGAAAGGCGTCGAGAAAATTAGTGAATGCATGCAAGGTGGGAGAAGAGAACGAGAGCTAGGAGACTAGGTTGGTAGTCGAGACGAGGTTGGTAGTGGAGAGGAGAACCACACCAACAAGAAAAGGGGCAAGAAAAGGGGTTGTTGCCGGCACTTGGATTCTACCTTCATTGAATTCTACCTTCATTGACCTGGAAAGAGACTGGTATGTCAACCAAGCTCTCCTAAGTCTAGATTTGGCATCAATGTTGCAAAATTGGAAGAGAGTTTGACACAGAATGAGGGTGGTGTCGACAGTTTCCGTAAAACATTGATCTTGTCTTATGTTTTTGATGTCTGGTTTCTTAATTGTCGTAACGAGAATTTTGGCTCAGTTGTCTGTTCTTAATGTCTAAATATATATTGGCTGCATTTCACGGAAGGCTGGGGAAGAAGGATCAGTGGAGGGTTAGAAGGGACTCTCGGATCGTGAGGTAAGAAATTGGCAATTGCCATAGTGAAAATCACCAGCCTAGGATTGAGAAGAGGCCATGGCTCCTTAGGAGGGACTCTCGGATCCTGAGGTAAGAAATTGGCAATTGCCATAGTGAAAATCACCAGCCTAGGATTGAGAAGAGGCCATGGCTCCTCTGACAGCCTGAGGGGGTTTGGTAGCTTCCAGAACTATTGGGGGGAGTGAAGGGGGTATGGGAAATGGGAGACATGCTTAGCCTCACAATTAATGGGGGGCATTCAAACCCCAAGGGGAAGGAAGAGATACTGTGAAGTAGTAATGGGGGGAAGCTTGACCAGTGGGTCTCAATAAGTGCTTGGGTCAAGTGCCAAGGACCCGACCTATTCAGTCTTCTGAGGATTGATGTAGAGTACTAGAAAGTAAATTTTGTTTTTATGACTAATAGCATTTACTTTACAAGTGAAAGGACTAAGCATATAATAGATACAATAGCCAGCTTAGGATGTATGATAGTGCCCGGGTCAAGTGCCAAGGACCCGACACCTATTGAGTCTTCTGAGGATTGATGTAGAGTAGTAGAAAGTGTTTCTTTTAATGACTAATAGTATTTACTTTACAAGTCAAAGGATTAAGCGTATAGTAGATACAATAGGCAACTTAGCATGTATGATAATGATTTAGACTATTTAAATTTTGGACGGCTTATGATGTTGATCATGGCAAACAGATGTGGTTTCCCTCGGGCAAGTTAAGGCCACCAGACATATTTGTGTTACCTGCTTATAGATGATTAATTAAAAAAAGAAGTACTACCAAACTTGCTTATAGATGATTAATTAAAAAAAGAAGTACTACCAAACTTACACGGAAAAAAATTGAAAACAAAATGTCTACATAAAAAAATATTCAATTTAAAATACAATCTATTAATAAAAAAATATTCAATTTAAAATATACTCTATAAGAATTATTAACCACAAAAAAACAAATAAAATCTATAAAAGAGAGTATCCACTATTTTAATAATGACCAAACATTATACAGTTAAACTCACTTAACAATTTAGTTGATGCATTGCATCTCAGAATAGATTCCTCTCAAAATTATATAAATGAGAAACTTGTAAATCAACATAATAATTGTTTTATAATTTTAACAAAAACATAAAAAAAAAATACTTTTTTACAAATAAAAATATATGTTATTCAAATTACATATTATTAGTGATATAGTTTGAAGATAAATATTATACATTAAAAATATCTTAATTTAATTAACATCTAAAATTGAATGTTAACATTACTTTTATGAAACTAATTATAAAATAAATATATTTTTTAAATAACTAATTGGGTAAATAATTTTTGAAAATTACCATGAAATAATATTTCTTAATTTTTTCTTCTCTGTAAATATACTACCATTAGTTCTAATTTTTAACTACTTCATCACTCATAAATTTATACAAATTAGGTTTTTTTTTTTAATTGTCTATTCCGAACATCCGCAAGTCCTTACATACTAATAGGAGAGGGAGGAATGAGTTGGGCCTTAATATGGTTTAAATACATATGGTCTACGTTTTCTAATTCTTATAACTAAAAACAATTTAATATGCATGTGTTACAATTACTATGCACAACTATGAGGTTTTAATGAGAATTTAATATGAATAACTCACACAATTATTATGCACAATTAATTATTTATATGTTATATTGAGGTAAAAACAATTTAATATGCATGTGTTACAATTACTATGCACAACTATGAGGGTTTAATGAGAATTTAATATGAATAACTCACACAATTATTATGCACAATTAATTATTTATATGTTATATTGAGGTTATAATGTTGTGCATAATGTATAATTATTTATTTTATTTTGAAATTATTAAGGTGAAAGTGATGTTTAATTTTTAATAAAGTTTTTGGAATTTTAATTTAATTATTAATAATTATTTTTTAAGGTAAGTTTGGTAGGATTATATTTTCATCATGTTTAATATATCACTCGGATTTGGGTGGAGAATTGAATCTGTGACTTCACATCAAGCACTGCATTAGGAGAGCACCAAATCACCATATATCCAAGACCTCATAAGCTATTATCAATAAAATGGTCTTTTAAAAAATGTTATATGAACAAGTATCCTATAACAAAAACTATTTACAAGTTATAAATTTTCATCATTTACAATTATATTAATAGATTTTAATATAGTGAATAACCTCATATATTTTTAGTAATTAATTAACTTATGAATTAAACTTCAGTAATATAAAATGGCCTTAGAAAATAAATATATATACTAATAAAAAGTACATATTATATATAATATAAGTATTAATATATAATGATATATTATATATAATATAATATAATATATTATAATGTAAATGAAAAATTAATTTGAATGAACAAGTAGGATAGAACAGTAGAAATACAAATTCCCACGGAAGATAGGTAAAATTCGTACAAATATGGATCTCTGTTCAGACTGGTTTAAAAATATGATCTGCAGAGGCAAGCGGTCATATGAATGGATAAAGTTTAATTCTATACAAATATAGATGTCTGTTCATACTGGTTTAAAAATATGATCTGCACAGGTAAGCAGTTCATATGAATGGATGACGTTTAATTCTATGGGACTGATCCTACAGCACAAACTTGGAAAGCATGATTGCCAAAAAAAAAAAAAGTGGATACACATTCCAGGGAAGTGCAGGAACAAAAGCCAATATCTTCAGAGTGGAATTTAGTATAGGGTGCAAGTGACACTTGGATGATTTGGCTTACATTAATTTAATTGTTGTTCGGAACTTTGCATTAACAAATCAGTCTGAACCTAAGCAGAGACCACCCCCGTATTAATAACTTTGACATTCTAATTAAAACCGTCAAAACTAAAAAAAGAAAAGAGAAATGAAGTGGGGTTGTCATGCTGAATGTACGTACAGAATGCTATCAGAAAAAATAACAAAGAACTGCAATGCTTATTATCAAGGGTGGAATTTTAAAATAGTTTCATTTATTAAATTCGATTGTTTAAATAAATGTTTTTACAAATTTATAAACTTTATTAGAAAAATAAATCACTTCATAACACATAATTTATCCATCAAATTCCATCCCTACTAATCATATAATTCAAATAAAAAGAAAGCCCATTTTAAAAAGCAAAAACAAACCCTCATTATTACAGGAAGCATCCAATCCCCACTTACCTGTATTTCTGGAAGCATCCCGCTATTATATGAGAAAACAAGATTGGCTGCAGCACCAATTGTGTTAAAAACTTTGCTGGTCGTTGAACCTGAAATTCCGTAGTCCCTTGCTGGCCTATTTTGACCTGCACATCCAAAGTGACATAAACTCGTAGAAAACCAAACTTGTGCTTCATTCTTTCACTCTCTAGCAGGTCATTCAGTAGGAGAAATGCAAACATTATGAGAACAAGATTGTCAATACCCAACACATGCAAACATTATGAGAACAAGATTGTCAGTACCCAACACCCGCAATATGCAGGTGAAGTATAACAATTAGGCACACATTCATTGACAAAGAAAAACTGCTATTTGGATAATTGAGGAGGGAGAAAAACATACCATCTTTTATGCATAACCCAATAGCAATAATGATATAGGTGAGACTAAAGATTGTTGAAACACCAAGCCACAACCTCAAAGCCGACATGTGTGGGACGCCAAATGCAAAAATACTACAAATAATTCCTGTAATTATAATGCAGTAAGGCAGCTTCAATATGCCCTGATTGCTGTATAATGTATATATTGCCTGTACACAAATCAACCCGATATATATAAGCACTCATAATCTGTTATTTGCAAATCATTTCAATGCTGTCATTCACTCTACAGAGAATCTAATCTATGGAAATTTCTCTTTCTTATTTCCACTACCCTATCATGCTTGTCATTAATCTTAGAACCTTTTCTTCATTTAATACATGTAATTTTATGTTGAAGCACGTAAAGGGACAGAAGTGACAGTCTTTTAACCATAAGCAACACCCTTAAAGCTTTTAATGGAATTCATACCCTAGGCATAATTAAGAATAAATCGAAAATTGAATGCCTTCTATTCGGGAAATTGCATGTTATTTTCCTCCTACCTTCAGAGCTTGTCCAGCCAGAATGATAATGCCAGTGTTAACCATGAAAAGGTTGATATGTTGTAGAGCCCATGTCGTGTAATACATTTTTTGACCTGCAATCATAACAAAGAAAATTTACTTACAGAAGAATATCATGCATAGAGAAATGTTGGTTTGCTAAAAGAATGAATAGAATTCTTTAATCTATATTTTCTGTGACTGCAAGTAAACAATAATATTTCAAGCAGGAGTTGTCATGTTATGCTTGTTGGTGACATCGAGGTGCAAGACTTTAATTACATATGGTAAAGGTGTCTGTGACTGTTATGCTTTTGAATTTTTTTTCACCAAAAAATCCCTAATTTTTTTCTGAATTTTAAATTTTATTTATAAGGAAAAGCACTATACGGCAATCTCTGAAATTTTTGTGTTATCACATTTATAAGGAAAAGCACTATAAGGCAATCTCTGAAATTTTTGTGTTATCACTTATAAATGGTGGAGAATAACATGTTTCGAGATTTCAATCCAACTTTTGCCCATAAGCAAAGCTTATATA